>JAHZMW010002479.1:0-81982 GCA_027743745.1 Alloscopus bannaensis
CTTTTCTTCAGCTTTCGATTGACACCACTCACGACCCTTTTATCGTTGGAGGGGATCTGCTAATAATATAGGCCTTTTTCATATATATTGAATTCATATTTTAGGCCTATTATGCACTATGCAAAGGCAAGATTTGCTAATCAAATTTTAAATGTCTCGTTTAATTTTATGCAACTGCTATTTGTTTTCCGTTTTCCAGCGTAATATTAATCTTTGCTTTCACTGAGCTGCGCAACTAATATCTGGTTTTACTAGATCATTATTAATCAGTGAATCATTATTCTCGGCCATGTCTAGTGTTCATAAAAGCGTTTCGGACGTCAGCCAGTATTTTACTTTCGCTCGCTCATGACTAATATCCAGACAACTGCCCTACTACGACAAACCACTATAAGAAGAAAATTATGGAGCTTCCAGAATTGTCTACGCTTCACAAACTGCTCTTAAGAGGCTGCACGATTTTCTTGATGTGATCTCATCGGTTCTTATAAATCAAATACAAATACGTGTGAATTTATCAGGACTTTGTTTGCCAACGCTGTCGCTTAGCACTTAGTAGTGAGCGTGCTGAAGACGCTGTGCTTGACACTGTTTGCTTTGTAGGTCAAAATGCGTGCGGTAATTTTGATTTTGTATCAGAATGAAAGGAATAAAAAATACCTATAACAGATTGCAGTTCTCCAAAATATACTGTAAATACTGTAGTTTAGAAATATACTGTACAGTGCATAAAAATATAAAATGTATATTGTGTAACCGTTGCACTTTGTACTCCTACGCTTAAGCTGTTTCAACAAGTTTGCACAAGCTTTTATTTATCCTGTTACGTCAATGCCAATCTTTCATGTCATCTTCAAGTCTCAGGAGGTTTGTGGGCTACACATATTTTCGAGGTATCCATTTGGTTCTCTACAATCGGACTACATGCCCGACTTTTTTGTTCTATACTTGCGACTCGAATTATTTAAATAAAGTGTTGGTAACTCCATTGGAAAACGCTCAACCTCAAATTCTCCACCGTAGAAAACCAGTGTTTTACCATTTTGATCCAAGCACAGGAAGTTTCATGTTAACATAAGAAGCGGTATACGTATTAATAATAGCCTCAGTTTCAATCGACCTCCGTATACTCTGCTGTCTCCACAAGATACATATATTTGGGGTAATATTAATATTCACAGTCACATGTTGCCGCAACTCAGCCACTCTAAACAGGTAACTTAAAAATTTGTCATCTCTTCACTCTTACAATTAGCAAGAAGCACAATGGCTCCTCTTCGTCAATGGCTGCAATTCTTACCTCAACATGATTGTGATAACTCATGACTGTGACATCGTTTTGTCGTAAGGTTGACACAGTCATTTTAATAAATTCGTATATTTGTATGCAGTGCTTCAAACTACAATGATTTCACCTACTAATGCACGCCAGTTTGGTGGCGACATCATTTAAAAAGTTTGTAGTGTTCAATGTAACCCATAGAACGCAAGATTTTTTGGTGTCTTTTGCATTGTTCTTTTCTGACAGTAGCAAGACGTGGAGTGGCTTAATTCCAAATCTATTGTGATTGGGAATTCGCGTTCAAGCTTTGCATGGTGTTTTTTCGTAGTGCTCATCATTGCCACATTCTGTATAGCAATTTGATGGCGCAACCAAGGTCAAAGAATTATGGAAAATAGAAAACAGAGAATTATTATGAGCACTTAAAAATGGCGATGATGACGATGTATGCCTCGTAAACTATAATTTTCCATTATGCTCCGTGTATGCAGAATGATGTGCTTTTCTTGCAGAATTAAATACCCAGGACACACGTCTCCGACTGTTGTTTATTATACTCGCAGACTTATATTATATTATACTCCTTACTTTAGGTTTTTCATTTTTCACTAAGCACACAAATAAAATATCCTGCCACACCACCAGCATTGTGTGGTGCTTCCTGTGTTACGTGGAGAAAAAGATCAATTTTTCTCACGCTACAATCTCAGGTAAAAAGGGAAACTAAAATAACGACACTATATGCGAACGTGTAAAATTGCTACCACATCAAGTAGCAAAAATACAATGTAGACAGGAGCTCTTTTGTATTGTGGCAACTGGCATGTCATAGAAGGCAATGGAGCAGAGAAATTCAAGGCGTTACAGGCATCAAATGGGCTAAAGGATGACTTCATCGTATTATAGAATGATTAAAGACGTTTTTAATCTTCAACGTTCAGGTTTCTAACTGATTAAACTTGCAATCAGTGAGTGACCATGCATACACCAAGCCTGATTTAGTTCTACTTTGCGTTGCAATCTAGTAAGTCAGTGAAACATGGGTTCGTTTACATACATATACATACATGCATACCCTTTCACCTACTTGAAAGAGCAGGATGAATCTTTTATAACAATGCCGTGCTAATCAAGTATTACCACCTTCATCGTCATCCCGAATAATGATAGCGTAATAACCTTCAAGTTAGCAGAACTTTTTCTCTTTAATTCTGCTCGTTAGGTAACCGAATCTCAAAGTTATAAGATTACAAATACTGAAAGCATCACGGTCTATTAGTACTCATTTTTCTAACAGAGCACATGCATAGGAATTATATTTGGTTTCATTTTACACCATTTAGTTCGTCCAAATAAAGATTCGCTTCATCAAAAGGAAACTCGCATATTATTACGTACCTATAATAGTTGCCGACTACCATATCTCCACTTTTCCACTCACTTAAAATCTTGTTAGTACAATTCAATAGGCCAGATCAGCAAGGATAGAGGAAAGAAGGAAGGAAGGAAGCGATATATAGATAAAAATTGATGCGATGCGACTCGCTAGTAAAAATACTTAGGTATCGTAGTGAAATTTGCTAAATCTCATCTCGTGAGGATTTCCTCTCATTTAGTGTTGTGTCGTACGGTACGTGAGTAAACCTGTCAGTAGTTCACGACAATGTTACTAGACATAAAAAATCGCCTTGCAGCTTCAATTCTAGAACTCTTACTGTAACTTTCCGTTTCATTTAAACTGACGGTTACAGACACAGGTACTGGTGTCGAACCCGACGCCCACAATGTCGGTTGTATTCACTGATGACAAATCCACCTACTGTCATTCTTTCCTACATATATGCTATACGCCAGACAAGTTGAATTAGGCAATTTGTTTTAGTACAGCATATGAAAACACGACTCAAACCATGTACCACGTCAAGCTTGGATAGGTAGGTATGACTGACTTGAAAAATAAACTTCAAGCCTTCTTCAGTTTTCCTTTCTTACATCCAAATCAGTAAAATCAAAAGTTTTGTACAAGTCATTTAAGATGCTTTACGACTTCTCCCCAGTTTCCCTTTGGGGCGTTTAGCTTTTTGGCGACACCAAAAATTGCACTCTATCTATTTGTATTTGCTTCAAAGCATTTGGATGATGGATGTCTCACATCAGAGCAAGCACGACAAATCTGAGAGAAGTAAATATGAAATAGCAATCAAATACAGTCTCACCCGTTTTTTCGTCACTGCTTCTTGCATGCCAATGGCGTAGGACAACTCTTGTCACATAATCCGTATCTGAGCAATCTGAACTTAAATCCTTCCTGGATCGTAGTGAACGCAGCAATATTTTACTTCCTGTGGGATTTAGACTGAGGATTATTTACTACTACGTCAATACATGAAGTTAATCCCACGCATTCTCTATCTCGTACGTCTTCTTTGTCCATGTGCGTGCACTTCAAATCCAAATCGTCCATATACAAATTTTCATTTATTGCAATATCTCTGCTACCCGAATACAGCAACAATCACACGCCAACGGTCACTGACTGAGAGATGATTAAAAACGACTTAAAACACTGAACAATCCGTGAGTTTGCATAGGATGCAGCATTTCTCACTAATTCGTCACGAGATACTTTTTTATTTGTACTTTCATTATTCTTGAGAAATATTTGAAGTGGGCTATTATTGCTGTGACTAAAGTGGTTGTGTATTGTTAATATTTACGAGTTTGTTCACACGGACCAGCCCCACTAATTTGAAGAGATTGATGGAGTCTTCATGGGGAGATGAAATAAAAGGGAGAATAAGTTCAAATGAAACTTTGAGGAATAGATTAAGGGACAGTGAAGTTTACAAAAACGACCTTACTCGGCTAACCGCCTACGTTGCATCTACGAAAGCACCGGATCAATTTATCACTTCATATTGTTCAAAAGCTTGACGTTTCTCAAAAGGCCTTTGCCTGAACAACATTTCTGTTTTACCAAAAATGAGTCTACAATTTAGTCTTGCAGCCACATATAGTGTATGGATAATAATGTATATGAATATTTTGAAGTAGATTTTTCTTCACTGACAAAAGCATGACACTTTATGAAAATCACAAAGTTGAATTTTCTGTTAGAAAGGAAATGTGTGTCATCTTTCTCCTTTACGTTACAATAAACAACTCTCACAAGCTGCGCACGGTCGGTCGGTTGAAAAACATAATGCAAATAAGGTAATTTAATTTGTCTATTAACAATGTTTATGTTAATCAGAGAAATATACAAATTTATACTTATGGAGCCTTGTTTATGGGACTTTGTCCCCAGTCTAATGTTTAACTAAATCTCATCTCAAAACTGAAAATGTTGCTAAATTTCATACATTCCCCACTAAATGCTTGTAAGTCAAATTCATTTGAGTTCTTATCTGGTTCGTGCCATACCCAACGTGCTATCACCTTGAGGGATCTTCACATTATACTGAAGGCCCTCATTTGAATTCCTTCTGCGCAAATATCTTGATCATCCAAAGGAACAGAAATCTCATTGCAATTTACAATTAGTACCAACTCAAAGATGCTTCAAGATTTAACTGAGGCGGACGAGATGAAAAGATCGTGCTTTAGTTGTTGTTATAATTCCGAGATTGAAGCACAAAATGCATAAAGTGAATCCAGATTTTTAACATGCTGTTATGCGAATGCATCAATTGTTACAGAACATCCTCATACACCTGAATTTTTCTTTTATTATATATGTTGGTGTTGTAAAAAACGATAGGCATGTGGGAGCTTTTCCCTCGTGGGGTTTTCACCTTTCAGCAAACTTGCAATTACGACCACGAGATTCTTTTCAAGTTTAGGCATCATAGATACGTGCTTTTTGGAGGAAAGGGGAATCTCGGCAGATGCTGCAGTAGTTTTTCACAACAATATCTTGAATGACTGGGAATTACTAAATTTTTTGAAATTGTGGCTTTCACAACAAATTAAATCCGACGACAGTGCTCGTTTTTAAAGTTTTTTAATACTAAATTTCACAATATCAAAATTACGTATTGATATTAGACTTTCTGGCAAGGAATCAAGTAGTGCGCTGATAATCGGAGATAAGAGCTAGAGCCGTATCTTTATCTTATTTTGATACGCTAATATAATTCAATACACACGATTGATTCGCATGTGTTCGTGTTAAAAATTTGTTATTCAAATATTGTATCTTTTAAAATAATTAGTACTTAGTAAATACAAAACGAAAGAAAATAATGTGTCGTCTCATTAGCATTATACATTTTAAATAAAACAACCAGACGAATATAAAGCACAAAAAAATTAATGCATCTACACGAATATGTATTTGCATCTGTATACGATCCTGTATTCAAAGTGCTTTCAAAGCTGAGAAAGAGGAAAATCTCATGGTTTGAAACAATTAATGAGTATGATTAACTTGAAACAAGCTACAAGCCAGAAAAAGAGCCACCCATATAGATATTTAGAATTCATGTACTCTTACCGTATACTTTACCATCAAAAATAGACACACCTTGCATCGTTGGAGAAGAAATTCCCTTTTCGCACAGCAAATTTTTCCCCAAGAATGGCAGCAATGCTTTTATAGTCAAGCTCTCAAAATTTCTACGGGTTCTCAGCGAACTGAAAAATAATCACACGAAAAAGATGCGTAGCTGATTTTTTTTGCATTTCCATTGCTGGAAACCTGATGAACCAGTAGGCAGGCTGGCAGTCTTGGTAGCTTATGTGTATGCCCAACTTCGCATCAAATATACAAATTCTGTCATACCCGTACCCACACAACTCATGCTTGCTCACAATAAATAAGCCGTCAGCGTGGTGCGGGAATACGTATCAAGCATAATATCATACTTTTTGCTATGTACGTGTGATCGGTGGTGGCATTTTTATTCTCATTATTAGAAATATGTGCGGTAGAAGTCTCACTCACAATCTTTCCACAGTATGTAGACAAGAAAGTTCTAAAGTGCTGTCTGACTTGCAAACTTGCAATATAGCGAATTGCCGTCTACAGTTTCGCAGGTGTGTGCAGTATGAATATGATTTTCCGCAGGTTTACAAGTTCTCTTGTATCCAGAAAAACTAGAGGAACATTACATGGAGACAATGATGATGACGATCATCATCAAAAACGTATGTATGTAATACAATAGATGAATGAAGTTCATTCCACAGCACGTAAAATGGTCGAGTCGCGCTCCTACAAATCATATAATATTTCATTGAGCGCTTGGCAGCTTAGTTGGCGTTTTGACTTTTGATAAGTTAGACCACAGTTCATAGAGTTCCCTCTCGCATCTCTATCTTCTGCGAAGTGCATATTTGCATGCTGAGAGCAGTGCAGAAGTGGTGCGCACCAAAAAACCATCCTCCTGCATTGGTTGTTAGTTGTTGCTTACATGTACCACACTATTTTTGTGATTGTGTGTCAATTGTATTTGTTGAGGGCTCTTTTTGCATTTATCGCTGAGCGAGTGAGTACACAGACAAATACGGAAAACTTGCGTGTTTTCATTCATGCCTCACAGTTCAGTTTGATTCTGTATGCAAAAAAGGCTTGATGACTGTAAACTTACATGTCTTTGACACCACGGAGACTTATCTCGTAGAATTCACTTCAACTACGACTTTTGAGGCAAAGACTGTGATTAAGAGTCTGTGAGAAGCAGTCTGTGTTACTATGAAGAGTTAATGAAAGGTAAAACTTTTCGCTGGCTAGCATTTTTAAAACTGTCGACAAACCTTCCTCCGCGATCCTCCCTTCGCTTCCCATGCCAAACCGGACCCATCTCTAGAAAAAAGAAATCTGAAGTAAAAATAGTAGTAGCCTAGTGTTGTGCAACATCTCCGGTTATTCATAGTAATTACCACCCCACAACGTTGCAGAAAAAACGCCATAATTCTACATAAAGTCTCGAGTGGGAAGAAGCTCAACGCTTTGCCTGCTTGCACGCAGTGAATGTTCATACAAATTCAACCGAACTCAAACTTGAGTCAACTACCGACCTGTAACTCGACCCGGTTCTTTTCCTGGTAAGCACTGCCACCATCCTTATCCACCAAGTCATACATACTCAAGTCTTATCAGCCCTTATTCGTGTAGCCGTTTACAGAGGTACGTTCTGCAAAATTAGATTGCACATGTGTGAGACCAAGAGCTCGGGTTGTGCATTGTTGCTTCCCCATAGATTGTGTACACACTTATCAACTTTTTTTTGCTTTGTTTCACTCACCTGCGAAGACTTGAGCGTATCAGACGCGCGTATACACACACGTAGACGAACGTTACTCATTTATAAGTAACGTCTCATGTAGCTTCAGAGATCCGAAAGTCAGTTAGCTTCATACGATGCACAAATCTTGCTCGTGGTGTTAAATGGTGCTTAACCAACTTTAAACCTAACGTTACTTTTTACAATGTAAACACGGTGTTTGACTGGTGAGATGTTGTGGTGCGAGTTCTTGTTATGTAGTGGATTTTTGAGGAAACCATTTCTGGTATACAAATTGTAAATGATTGCCCGGTGCGATGCATACGTAAAAATTAATACACATTTCCACTAATTTTTATTAGCGTTACGTACAGGTGGGTGAGTTGATAGGCTGTACTGTACTGTAAGTCTTACCAAATTTTCATGTTCACTCCGTCGTTAGTTTACGAAATGAGGCTGTCTACCATAGTACTGCCTCAAATCTGGCACTAAGAGGAATCTTACATAGTTTGTCACTGGTTTAGAGCAACTTATACTGCGTACTTACGCATCATGCAAGTGCTTCCCTGTATTTGGGCCGCACGCACGTTGACTAATTTTGTGACTGTGATTTGAATGTGTGTTCGAGCTGAAGTATATCACATAGATTTTTTGTTTTTGCTTTTCAGGGTTCTTCTCACGCACAGCTTTATGAGAGACGTTTGATAAATTGATGAAGTCGTGCATGTGCTATAATTCAACGGTAACAGACAAAGCTGACACAAAGTAAAACGAGCCGAAGTGTGTACAGAAACAGTAGCAGGTAAAAGTATAGTTTAGTTCCTGATTCGCCGGCTTTTTGTGGTTGGTTATGATCACAGTTATTGTTGGTCCTGAGTACACGTCTATCTATAAATAGTGTGATATCGTATTATCATTTCCACCTATAATTTGGTTGGCCACTAAAAGTGAGTGAACGAAAGCAATAAATGTCCCGTGGTTTATGTGTGACTGATGAAAAGGAAAGCTGAGGAACAACAACTGTGTCATTGGTGTCACACATCTCGCGTGCGGCTAAAGAAGCGTGAACTCTTATCTCAATTATCGTGTGATGTCGTGAACGCTCTGATCGTGTGTCAAGTTCAGAATAAATTATCGGGCAGCCAGAAATACATACGTGCTAGAATGGATCGAGATATAATTCAAAGGAATAGCCTCACCGAGAGTACTCCTTGAGACTCGTATCAAAGATTTGTTGACAAGTCAAAGGATAAAATCAGGAGGAGTCTTCCTTTCGTCAAAAGATTTTTAAATTGCTGCTTGTCGCCATTCCGCCTGAGTGATTTTGCGATAACTTCCATGAAATGAGTGCCAGTGGCAAAATGTCGCTCGTTGTCTTGCGCAGTTGGTCTGATGGTCCACCAAAAGTGAGAGCGATTGCTCCACCTGACGATGATCGTGCCGTGTATGTGCCGGATCATCAAGGACGCTTTGTGACGGAAGAACTCAAAGAGGATCCTAAAGCTTTTGCAGGGGAACATCCCCGATGTGCCAGTAGTGCGAGTCAGTACAAGGAGTTCCAAAAAGATGATAGTCTCTCCAACTCAGACCATCCAGGAAAGAGCATTGATGGTGTGGTTTACAGAAAATCTCCTCTGCAACGATGCTATGCAAGTGCTAACACCAACAGGCATAGCTACTCCGGGGGTGGAGTAAATTTCGCTGGATTGACAGGGAATCTGTCGAAAGCAGCTTCCATGCACTTACCTCTACAACAGACAAACTCCTCTGGGAAAGAAAGCTCCTCCAGCAGACCAAATTCTGCTGCAAGCCCAGGTTTGCTGCCAACTTATTTTGCTTACACAGAAACTTTACTGTTAATTCTTTTAAAAATTATGGCCTTTATGGATTGGTTCGTTGTGGGAGTTGACTTGTAGCAAATGTTCAATGCAATTCTCAATAACAATACAATAAGCCCAAAGTATAAATTCACAAGTCACTCTCTACAAATCAGGCACATAAAAGAAAAGATTGTACAACGTCATTGCGTATGCACACCCTTGATGGAGACAATACTGGTGATTATCTGAAGTGACATGATGCGATGAGATAAAAAAAAGCGATACCGATCAAGATATTACTATAAATTTTAAATATTATTTTATGTACGAATTGATTGCACAATTCCCTGGTTTTCTTCTACTCCGGTACTAAATGCACATATACACATGCAAAGTACACATTTTCGATCAACCATCAGTGTTTATGTAATGTGTCCAAAATGAATTCAGAACACAGTGCACAAGTAATGCCAAACAGATTAGAGGATTATGAGCACGCCTTCCTTTGTGCAGTAGTAAATACTCACTAATAATAATAAGTAATGGTACCGCAAAGGGTGGCGGAATAGAGCGTTATACAATGCGTAACGCAGAACTGAAACCATTACTTTGATCACAAAGAATAATAGAAATATTAAACCAACTTGCTCGTATTCTTGACAAATCTATTAGTTGGGCGTAGTGAACGTCATGTCATTCTGACTGCTAAACAAGTGCAAAAATTCCTCTGCAGGTTATTCCCGTTTCAATTCCAATGCTGAGTCATGAATTATGCTGACTCAGATATGGATAGAGAGCGTAAACTTCGTATTATTTATGCAATCATAGCGGATTCGAGTGGGATGATAGGTCAACGAATAATGCAACTCATTGGAAACTCCCTGAAATCAGATTAAACGCTATATAATTACCTGATATTCGTGTAGTCTGTTTTAAGAAAGGCTGGCAATTAAACCGAGTTTGTAGTTAGAATTCTACATTTGATCGAAGATGTATCTTCGATCAAATTCGATTCTCGAAGCTCGATTCGAGCTTCTGCTTTTTATGACACATCACACGATTTGATAATAAAATGAATGTTGTGCATAAAGAATATTGATAACTGGTAGCAGGAAAGTTTTGAAATTACTGGAACCTTCACCAGAGACAAAAATAATTATTAGAGAATATCCTGTGTGTATGGTTCTACAATCAGAACGGTTCTCTATGGTTCAGACTCGCCATCGGCCTGGTAAATGCAAAATATGAAATTACACTGGTCGACCAGCAACCGCAAACTAATGGTGGAGAGTGCTTCATTAAATTCAAAATGATGGTGCGACATTGTGCCTGGGATTAGCTGAAACCGTAGCTTTAGATTTTAATTAAAAAATTAGTACCCAATTAAGTACAGAATAATTCATAGCTCAACCTCGGGGAAATATGTAAAGTAATAATCTCCTTTCAAGCAGAAGATTTTCTGCTGAATCCTCCTTTCACTACGAGCTTGCATGCAGCATGCAATACGAATTAAATGCATGATTCAAATTTGCAACAGAATTAAGCGACATTTGAAGTACAGTTGACAGAATAATTTCACTTGTTGACACAAAGCTTTCGTTAGGCCTCTAGAGACTCTTCGAACACTCTCTTCGCGCACCTGACGAGTATCGCATTCAATTTTAATTCAACTTCCACATTTTTTGTCACATAATTGTCTTATTGTGGTCGGCCGACACATTGTTGAGATTACTTTCAGAAAACTGTGAAAAATGCGTAGTGGCCCTAGCCCGAACGAAGCATTGTAGAGATGCAAAAAAAAACATAATGAGATTTTTTGGTTTATTTGGTGTAATGTGCCTTGCAAAACGTCGTCTCTTATGTGTGTTAGCAGTGTAGTATTTCTTTCCCATTATTTCCCGTGAACACTCTTCGCATTGTGAAGGAGTCTTTGTTTGCGAGAAACTTTTTGTCACTGACTGACAGAGTGAAAGAGATTTGTGGAGCAATATTAATGTGGAATCGCATATTTGAAGATGATGTCGTATTTGTGTTCACGTTCCGTTGGGAGATGCACTCTACGTGTCTCTGAAACGAGAGAAGAAGGGGTATTGCGTACGAATCGTACACTTTCATGTTGTATCAGACACGTCGCCAGAAATTACATGAAAATTACCATTTCAAAAGAGTATACGTTGCTCACAATAAACTCATAACCATAGCTCACTCATCACATCACCAACTATTATAGTTTTATACCAGAACGGATTCCTTTTTTATTTATTCAAAAAATTGCGAAGATGAGATGCACTGGCTTTTCAGTTAGCTAAATGAAGTAGACCATGGATTTATGCTAGTATTATTATAGAGTTCCCTCAAGCTATCTGAGTAGATGTGCGCAAGACTCCAAAAACACATTGTTCCCTTCTCTCACGTTACTAGATTACAACGTCTGACTGATCTGAGTACATCACATCACATTTTAGAAATTTGAAATCATATCTCAGCCTGATATGTCTTCACTTCAGGAGTTAATACTGCTGTTGCTGACCTACAATACGGATTTTTTCAGTTATTTTATGTAGTTTCATTTTACAGCACGCACCTCTCGTGATGCCTCCCCCTGTTGGTTCAAACTGATGCAGGGATGAATATTAGAGAAATATAAAATAAATGTTTTTGCTCCTTCTCACGTCTCAATAAATGGGAAGAGTGGCATAAACACATATTTTACTACACTTGTTACTATCATTACTCTATCTCCTGATAGTGATGTGTGCCTTTTAGTTTTGAAGACAACATATTTTCATATACTCATAAGACGGCACACGGCTTATATCTTATGTGATATGTATATATGATGTATTGGGCAAAAGTAGACTTTCCTGAACACAAAAGCTTCTTGATTTCTATCGATCAGTTTCATTGTAACTGTCGAATAGAGCATTGTTTCAAATTTTGATTTAGTGGCTGTAACGGTTTTTTTCGGAGCATTTCTCAACTAATGCAAGCAATAAAAAGAAGAAGGTATTTTTTCCAAACCCCATCGGTCGGTATCAAGTATCGCAGAAGAATAGTAAAATAATTCAGTAACAGTTGTCAATTGTGAACGAATAATATTATCATGTGGCTCAAGTGAGAGCGTATAACCGTTGACGGAAACACCATAAACCGAAACTGGTCACTTCTGCCGTGGAAGAAGCCTACTCATGACCAAGGAATCAACATGAAAAGTGCGTAAAATTGAAGTTGCGTCCATATCTATAGGAATATATCGGCGCATATGAGATATGGTTGCTCTTGTTTACATTCTTACCACAGTCTGCACTCCCCCTCCGCTTAGTAGTCAATTCAAACCCGAGCAGATATATTGTTAAAACGTTTTCGTAGTGATTACGGTAAAATCTTTAATTACCTGAAAAAACATACTGCTCTTGTGCTCCATGTTACAGAGCGGCCGAAAAAAAATTTAGAGAACCGTACTTTTGACAGAATTTATGACTGTGTAGCATCTCATTTTTCAAAAGCATAATGCACTTAATAAACGTTATACAGACAATCCTGATGCCTCCTCCCTTGAGTACACACCACCAGCTTCTCCGTCGGTCAATGGCAGATATCGTAATCTCGGGCCGGAATTGGCAGCCACAATTCCAAAACGGAATGTTCGTAATAGTTGGATCGCTGAGGTGAAGTCAAGGTAGGTGATTCATTTTGATGCAAACTCTGTATCATATCAATCGCTTAAACACTTTTCCACTCATTTAACATTTAAGCTCGGACTCACACATACGTTATGTATGGCACAAATTGTACGTTTTTCCTGAGCACACAGACAAAAATAATGTGAAATCTGTGTAAAGAAAGCGCATTGGGCTAAGGTGCAGAGTAAGCATGCAAGAAACGTGCCCTCATGTGCGTAACATGAAGCTTGGCTTTTTTGTGGCAGTACTTGCTTGCTAATATAAAAAATGGTGAACCTGTGTTGTATGTAGATAATCTTGTATTTGTAAGGAACGAAAACTAATCCTTTCCGCTGAATGCTTTGTTTATTTTCAACAAACTTATCAGTATAGGTATTTTTGGGAAATGGAACTTTTGATCAAACTAAACATTGAGTATCAACAAATCATATTTCATATACATAAATAGATGCCCACAACCCGCATATTTGAGCGCATCCCACGTCTTTCAAAACAACAGGCACCACCATCTCATCACACGTTGTTTCGAATTTGGTATCATACAGAGAATTGTAATAATAATCTTTGAATGACTCCGCTTGAAATTGCACATCTCATCATTTCTAGCTCATCTTTTTCATTTCCTTCTTTGTACTCACTCTTCAAACACATGAACGAGAGTGTACCTTCCTGCCTGTGCGTCAAAAACGTATTAAACAGAGGATGTTCATGTATGTATTATGCTGCTTTTCCACGATTTTTTTTGTGGCTGACGCACTCTTATAATATTAGTGGTTATGAATGGAGGTTGCACATGGACCACGTGGGCCCTGGTAGATTCAAAGTGATTTCAAAGCAGCTTGAAAAGAAAATTGCCAATCATGTATCTTTGTATAATTATATCGGAGCGTAAGCAACAAAACCGTGTTTTGTTTATGTGAGCAATACGCACACACGTATATAATTTAGGGTCGATGAGCAATTTTCTGGGATATTAATTAAAATTAATGCTTTATTTAGCGTTACCGATCCTTTGTTTTAAAGCACATGTACGTATGTACTTTTCCCAATGTACAGTTAAAATAGTTTGTTCATTGAACGTCTCTCAGTGGCATCAGCCGTTAAGCTGTAAACACACATATTCAGAGGCATGTTATAAAAACGTAGAGATAGTGAAAATAATCCCGTCCCGACAAAATGTAGGTCCTATGGTGCACCAACAAATATGGTACAGTGCAAATGCAAGAAAATTGTAAAGCGTTTCCGTTGTAGGAAAACTCGATTTCATTCTGACCATGTAGGACACGATTGTGGGGACGCGTTTATGGTTTGAGTGAAAATGATTTTGGTTTACTTGGTTAATCAATTACATATGCAGAGGTCCATGTGACATCAACGTTACCAAAAAATCAAGTTGAAACCTTATCTGCTGCTGATTATCATTCTCAACAATCAACAGTTTGAATTTGCACTACGTGACTAGGTGTCACACTCAGTCGCAAGCAATTCTTGTTTTTGCTGCTCGCTGCTAAACCAACTGCTTGCTAACACAATTAGTAAGTTCGCATCATACGTCATTTATATACTGCTTAACATCCGCAGGTGCAATTAACGACTATCACAGTCGAGTCAATTCAGTAGTTTATTAGAAATCATCTGCGACACCGCAATTGTCTCTAAGCACACCACCAAGGGAGCTGCTAAATGAATCTGGAGGCTTCTTGGTGATCAATATCATCCATCTTTGTTCTGATCTCCAAAAAAGTATAATGTAATTGCTTGTTGAAGATCGAAAATCGCAGATAATATGACTGCACAAGATTGTAGATCATCAACTTGTGTCAATTAGTTGGACAGAAACAGCTTCTAAAAGGATATAGTAGGAATGATATGATTACCTTATTTTTTGCAAATCATCATTGCAGCATCATAGCCCACCTCGATGTTTTACTTTTTGTGGTTTCTCCCTTCCCTTTCGTTAACGTGCAAAATAGTACTGCTATTAACAATGCGTACTGCATTTCAGAGCAAGTCTATATAAAGTCACTACTGGGACAGAATTGCTGTATAATTATTTGGTACTGCAAAATCACGTGCTGATTTTCAGCACAGCGATTAAACTGATGATGATGAAAGCGACGAAGGTCTGATATTAGCATATTGATGAAACTGATTGCTCTGTATCATATTCGGAGTGAGTTATCGATTTAATCTTTACCTTCTTGTGGTTGGTGTGTCATGAAAGCATAAAACTCTCTAGTGAAGGGATTTTTAAAATGATTTGTTGATTTCGTGGTCACACACCGCACACGCTATTTTCTGCAGAGGGTTCGAACGAATTGCACTGATAGGAGTGTACAAGGATAATGTACAGATGCACTTGAGGGGCATATTGATCTAAATCTCGTGGCTTACCTGTGTTTTACCTTGTTCACCATTAAATTATCGCAAAATGATGTTGTTCTTATTTAACCCAGAAGTCCTTGACTATTAGTATAGCGTTTTGGGGAACAGCTATCACGGCGGCAGTGCAGCGTAATAATATATGAATAGGGCAAACGGTAGGCAAATTGGAATTTGTGTGTGCAAATGGACACTAATAGTCGTTGTTCTGTATGTACTGCGCTTTCGAGGAAACGGTGTGATGAACTGAACAATGTCGATGAGATTGAAATATTTCCGATATTGTTCACTCATAGTAATTTTGAGAGCTCATGGTGGGATGTAAATACGGCAAGGAAGAATTAATGTGGTGGTACACAAGTGTTTCTGGCTTATAATTTCTCTGTCACACTCACATGATTTATTTTTGCCAAGACTCGGCTCTGACTAGAATATAGGGTACATTAATTATCGCTCAAATATTAGATGCCAAGGTACATTAAACACTATCAATGCAGATCTATTTTCATGACCTATTTGATGGAGTAAAGCGAGTGACTCGCTTGTTTTGTTGTAATGGCATTAAACATCACATCCTTTGAGTCATGAACACACAGACTCTGTATGATTAGTAGGTGTTTTTGCTGGAGTTAACGTTGAACTGTGAATAAGTACCGTCGTCATAAAATGTAGCGACACGTACCATGTTTGCATGTAAACTTAATTGCGAACAGGTGTATGTGCGTACAGATGCACTCACTTAGGAGCGATCAAATTACAAATCAACTAAACTTCTGTACAAGCCGCGCCCAGTTATACAAAGGACTCACTCTGGTGGCCCGACATGATAGGAAATGCTGTAAACCCAACACGTGTTTAGCAGTTTCCTGTTTTGGGGATTGCATCTTTATTCTACATTATTAAGTATAAATGAATGTTAATGAGACCTGCCAATCTAATACTGGCCAATGAATCTCGCTTCATATTCTCCTAATTTGTTTGCATGTCGACTTGGTCGAAGAGCTCAAATTTCTGATAAATAGAACACAAAAATGTAGATGAAATTGAGTAATCAGTTGCTTCCTGCAAATTTATTACGAAGTCAAATTGCACTGTAGACTAGTCTTACGATTGGATTAGCCATCCCGACATCGAGATTTAGACGGCTTTACAACAACACCACAGCACTCTAACAGTCTCACTTAACAATAGTTTTGTAGGGGAGTACATATCAACAGCAACTGATTCTATAAATCACAAAAAGTGGCGATGCTTTCACTGAATCCTGAATATACCAGCTAATGTCCTGTTGAGATGATTACAACCTGACAAAATCTAACGATACACTACGACTTTCCATGCAGACAGATGGGCAGATAGGCTAAGTGCATCCTACTTCCACTTACAAATTATGATTAAATGAAAATGTGGATTGATGCTAAACTCTTGACTAGAACGGTTCTCTAAAAGCTTACCATCTTCAAGTGAAGCCACACAGTTTGAAAACAACTCAATCCAATCTGCTCACTCATTCATGCGCTCATTTGGTTCTGTACACGCTTTCCTCAACAATTACGCATGCAGATTTTTTATACGTCTCACACAGCGCTGCTTCGAATTTCTACTGGGTCTTCAAGAATCTCACATTTCTCAATAACGAAGAAGAGCATCACTTTTTTGATAGTAATGATATGGAAATGAAAAATCTCTGATGCGTGAAAGTAAACTTATGCACCAGTGAAATTGCAAATATTCCTCAGTAGCAAAAGCAGCAAAAAATATTCTCTGCATATAGCAAAAAAGGATCCTTGTCTTTGATGTGTTCACAAGATGTTTATACACAAATGTAGGTGATTGTGGCTGAAGGATTTTTCCTTGTGTTATTTTTTCTTTGTAATATTTACATACATCATTCTCCCCAAGTGTTGTGTTCCTCGCTTAAATCCTACAACTCTCGTGTCTGCTTCTTCCTGTGCAACTTGAAAACTCTGACAATGATGATAATATGCTTTTTGGTATAATGTCGCCAACCATTTTTTACTAAAACAACATATACTTTCCCTACAGCTTCATGTAACATGCATATTGTGTGTTCATATTCGTATATGATGGTGTTTCCTTTCGGTTACATGTTGTACACGATGACGATGATTCGTCTACATTTAACTTTTTTGCTGAATAGCTTCTTCTTCACTGCTGCTGTGTTTAGAAACCCTATCTCAAACGCTATATATGAATGTCTACATCGCTGAAGAAGCATGTCTGAAGTCATCAACAAAAAACAATTTTATATAAAACACATCCTTTTCTATATTGCTTCTGTACGACCATTCTGGCATTCAAATAATATGATTCAGTCATTGTTTGCTCGGTTTCCCCTAAAATTCACAGGTGGAATAAAAGTAGCAGTAACAACACCACCCATCCTTCTTCCCGTGTGTCTTCTCGCCATTCAGCCGGCAGCAGAAAGCGAGCAAGTGGCACTTTGAAGTCTTACAGTTCAAGCCCCAACCTGATATACGACAATAGCAAGTCAAGCATTGGAAAGAGAGGTACGCCAGGGCTCTCAGAAGAAGAGGAAGACGGTGATTACTACAATGACGAGAGCTTCAGCCTACGAGGGAACGGAGATCCTTTGCATCATTATCGCCGAAGCTCCCTGCAAAGAATCCATTTAGACGAGGAAGAGGTTGACGAGGAGCAGCAACCCTTTTTTAACCCCCTGTACAAATTTGGCCACAACAATAACGGCTCAAACGGGAGCGAGACCGAAAAGAATCACAATGACAGCAGTCATCTCAGCCTCTTGCGAAATCACTTAAAGACGCCCGAACACACTCCACCGCCAAACTCACAGGACAATTTAGCTCACCGACATTCTGCCACTGGGATCGCCTTGAGCGTGGATGATGACAATCAGAGTGACAGAAGTCGGAGCAGTTTAGGCTATCCGCCAAGCAACAACAGTGGAACCGTCAGTTATTCTCCATCTCCTCCTCCGACCACAAGCATCCCACACGACCACGTCTACAGTTCGTTGACCGACATTCGGGAGGTGAGCCGCGGGAGGGTTGACCCCTTCAAACTTGGTGACAGCTCAAACTCCTCCGATGTGGTGCTTGTGGAAGTCATTCGGAAGCAGACGAAAAGTACCAACGAGAGTAAGCCTGTCCCCAAGTTGGCTTCAGGGGAATCCTACAAAATTGAGAAGTTTGGTTCTGTGGAGCTCATTCAAAAGCTCGGCAGTAGCTTAGCTAATGGTGCGTTGCATACCCGAGGGAAGCGACACTCTATTGGAGATATTGAAGCGGTGGGTGTGACCAACACAAACAACAAATTCACTTCAGCTAAAGTTGAGGGAAGTCCTGGAAAGGTTGCGAGGCTCAAAGAAAGCCTCAAGCGATTTGGACGCTTTGGCCGAAGCAACACGGAGAAAATCGTGCGCGCGCATTCCGACTCTGGTTTCTCCACGGATGACGTCCAAGGGGATATCAAAGAGATTGTGAGTGAAGGAAGGCAGTTTGAGGAGGAGGGTCATTACGAGATCCCAGCAGAGATCATTGTCACGTCATTGACTGACACCGAAAAGGATTCGAGCATTACAGTAAAGCCAGCCCCGAGGAAGCGTTCCAAGCCCGTTGCGATAACCCCAGAGAATATTTATGAAGTGCCAAACCATCAGCCACAAGTCGTTGACAACAACGTTGAGGAGACTATCGTGAATGAGGATGAGATTGAGTCAAAGCTAAATGCGCCGAACAATCTGATCAAGCAAGATCAATCAGATAAGGTGGCAGACAATGGTCGGAGAGAAAATGACCGAGTTTCTCCAACAACAGAAGATGACGATGATGACGACACGCACATTCCCCACCTAGAGTTTGACAAAGTAGAAAATGAGCAGCACTCAACGAGCCATGATGAAAGTAGTCGAGCTGAATCACTGTCATACTCGACCACGTCCCACGAGCAAGATCGCTCGATGCCACAGCAAATTGTTCAGAATCCTCAGCATTTGTTGCCGAAAGTGGACGTTGTGAAAACAAACAGTGTTGGTAGTAATAGTAGCGGCGACACATTAAACTGTGAAGTGACTCCCGTTATTCGGAAGCGAACCTTTGAGAAGCTAAATCAAGACCAGGTTGGTGTTCCCCGTGCGAAGGGTAGAAAGCAACCGGTGGCCAAGCAGATTTCCTCGAGTTCTGTTGAAAGCAATAATCAGGAGGTGCTGGTAGTGGTGGGCAAAGACGAAGAAGCGTCAACGGCGAAGGCAAACAAAGAGATTGCCTCGTCGCCTGAGAAGGAAGCGCATGAGAGGAACACCTCGTGCACAACTCCGGTCACGCCTAATGAACCCGGTTCAAGTGATACCCGTAATATGAACTCACTTAGTCGACAAATGAGACCTCCGTCTCGAGAGATAGTCAATGGGCAAAGTGATGGGAAATACAGTGCTTGCAATGGTAATGGTCATCATCACAGTAACGGAGCCGAAGATCCGGAAATGATGGCTCGCAGAGATGAGGAGAGATCGTTGGAATTCAAGGGGATTGGGAAATATGGTGAGTTAGTCCTCTGTAAATTTCTAGCAAACATTTGAGAAGCTTTTGAACCAAACATGAAATCGCTGCACATTACAATTAATTAGAAGTGCATATTATGCTTTACTTTATTAATGCCAATTTTAAATTATGTAGGAACGGCAAAATTATTTACGTAATTTTCGGCGAATTCCACAACGTCTATTTTAGACCATCTTATGCATAATTGACATGATCAGGTGGTACATAGAAGGTGAAAGACTTTCATTAACGATTATCGCATCTACTACTCAAGTGCAGCGTAAGCATTTAAGCAAGTTTATGGTTATTTTGAGCCATTTTACTGCAAATACACTTACTACCATCCAGTCAACCAACAAATAGCAGAATGAGAGGCTAACTTTATTTGTAAATTTGTGTACCCTATGTAAATTGTATGCATTTAGTGGTCGATGCCGATGAACTCTAATACCCATGCTTACAGGTGAATTAGTGATTCATGAATTTATTATGACATCACATTTTGATGAAGGGTGATTCAACCCCGTATGAAACGGGTGGGAAGGCATTTTTTCAACTATCAAGAATTGCGTGTTCAACCGGTGTGAACACAGATTTATTAAATTAGCGTTGTAACTTTTTCCTCCCACAATACACTAGTTGGAGTGATTTAGTCAATGTACATCTGAGAAAGAAGAATGGCAGCCTCCCATATCCAATTTTTTCAATTAATCACGAGTGTCTATTTTTGATACGTTTATACTTCAACAAAATTGGACCAGAATGAAGTAGTCGTTCCCATAATGTTTCACTTACACATTTTCTCACACGTAATACGCGTTTATGATAATGATGGCTGCCTTTGCGATATTCTAAGAAAGCTCTCAGACCAATAACAAGAAGATAACGTTTCAAATTTCAACAGTCACAAACTGTCAATCACATTTACATTAACAAGTGTGCTTCTCCACATCATCAAAGTTTAGCAGCGGAAGAATTTGATCACTTACTATTAGTACAGCTTAGTCACACATGAAGAAATTAGAGACTTGAGATATATTGGCTTGGTGTGAGAACGTATTAAAATCTGTAGTTTTCAGTTCAATTTAGGCATGACAAAAGGTATACGAGCATATGTAAGCATTGCACATATTGAAGAATGTGGCAAAAACTCTCCCTTTCCTTGCTGAGGACAAACTGTGAAACTATTCTTTAAAGTCTCTGCAGATGTGTTGATTTTAATTTTATGGCCGAGCAAAGCGAGTGATAAAATGGTTAATGACTTTTGTTACTCGGCCTTTGAATGGGCTGAAGGGAGAGATTTATGAAAGACGATAATGAAATCGTAGGCGTAATTCAATGTGTAAACACCATCTTGACTCTTCATTGGAACTTAAGCAATCTTTTTTATTTTGAACGTAATGGCAAATTTGGCCTGAATTTCTCTCTGGCTAATTATGATTTCATATTTTTGGATGTTTATGCTATGCGTACGGTTTATTTTCAGAGAATGGGACAGCATCTGTACAGGTACCGGTGCAAGCCGTGAATCGTCATGTGTTGGGTTACGGAATTAGCAATACCAACAGCAGTACCAAGATGGATGTCAGCAACAACTTGAATGACAATGAGTCACTTGCATCGACAACGTCAAAAAACGATTCAGAATGGTAATTTTTGCAGAAAATATTAAAAATAAAATTACTTCAGCAAAGTTAACCGGAACAAATTTGATATAAATACATGTTAAAAATGTTAGGCACCTTAAACACACCTAAACTTATTTTTGATGCTTTCACTTCTTACAAATTACTTTTCACAGGAATCGATCTTCACTGAGAGCTTCTCTCCGAGGATTTTGTGAAGATATGCTGCAACAAGACAAGGTCTCAATAACAGTTCCCGATGTTGTTGAAGCAGTGATCAACTTCGACGAGGATAGCAGCAGTATTGAGCAAGATGACGAAAGGGAGAATTCGATTGAATACATTTCGGTGGCTAATGGAAAGGTAGCGCTCAAGTGTGCATTTGCATGCACTTGTACGTGCATTTGAAATTTTCCGAACAGGTTCATGCATACTTCAGTTCAGACATGAGATTGCTCTTGTGAGAAAGCACACTTGAAGATTTCATCTGTCATTTCACATAGAACAACAAAGACATTACTAGAGGAGCAGGGAAGCATAATTTTTGTGAGTTGTGGTGACACAAATACCAGTTTGTCAAACCACTCATGCTTCACAGGGCACACAATAAGTTATTTTCAATTACTCGCAGGCAAGTAACCTATGCCAATATTAATAGGCGATGAAGACGATTACCGACAGCGTAGCGTTGAATTTCACTCCGTCAAAATGCTCGTCTTAAAAACGAGATGGTAAACTGAACAAAGGGACAAAAGTGTGTTACGCGTGCTCATTGTGTGCGTGTGCTTATGCTAAAATGATCTAAAAATTATTTGTTCCTTGATTGACAACAGTTTGAATCAAGATTTCACAATTTATTTGCGATTGAGATTGCGTCCTCTTATCTTCTTATCAATCAGTGTCATCATAATGAGTACATACATGACCACCACCGCGTATGATTCAGTAGTGGCAGATCGTATATTATGCTTGTTCTCGCATGTACATGTCCTATAACGATGAGTGCGTATTATGACTGAAATCAAGGTTTTGTCTCGTTGTCTCTCACTTTTCTTAGGTCTTTGTCAGAGCCAGGCTTTCGATAACCTTCACTTTTTCGTTGTGCTTTACTGTTTACAATGTTTCTGCGAAACCAAAATTGCAACGTGAAACACTTGTAAGTAGGTATGAATGTTTCACATTTTTTCATTTTCTTTCTTGCTTACAGCAGCGCTCATACAAATGACTCGATTTCAAGGCTACCTGGAAAATTGCACTTTGCTGTGAGCCCTCTTCTTGATGAATAATTCAAAAATGAGTGATCACGTGCAAAAAGTGAAGCAAAAACCGTCAGCCTTCCAAACAAACATGATTCTAGCACGATGAGAGTGTGGACATCAAGACATTTGTGAAAATGAGTAATAAACCTCATTGCATCCCTCAGTGTTGTATTCTCTTATTGTCAGCACTCATCTGCATATTTAAAATCTACAAAAAAAACTGTGATGGCACCTCTTCAAACTTATTGTCATGTTCAGAAAATTACTTTTCACTCGGCTGAATACAAAAGTTGAGGTAGCGGTACTGCTTGTAGCTCATCATTGTCACATGCATGCTAAAACCACAAAGCCGTGTAAAATGCCAGTGAGTACAAATATTACGTGTTGTACGTCTGTCATGATGGATAAAGCAAATGCTAAAATCCCATGTTTTTCTCAATACCTACTTCTACTAGATACACTCTGTGATTTGATCTACTCAAATATTAACAAACAGGCTACATTTTTTGCGTCAACTCATTAAATAGTCCTCAACAATGTGTCGAGAATATTTTCTTTTTAGTCTATAAGATGGAACGCATAAATATGTAAAATACACGCAAACCAATAATCATACACTTACACACATCCGTGTAACTAGGAAGCTTGCTGTACGTTACCCAGCGAGGTGTGAATGGTGCACATCATCATCCACGATTATGTATTCATCATGCATTCTCCATCAGATTGGAGAGTGAGTATGCGTGACTCTTTTATGTAAGAATGTGAATGATGTGATCCAGTTTGTCATATAAACCACGCAAAACATTAATGACCTTTCTTGAAAGATTTTGTATGCTTAACAGTTTTCATAATGGCAAAATTATTATTCTCAGTGGCATAATTCATTATGACATTATATAGCAACTCCGGCGATATAAGTATGATGACAAACTGAAGGGATTATGATAGTCTGGTCTGACTTGGTGGCTTTAATTTTAGGTCAATCGTGAAAAGCTCCACCCAAGGGACGATCTTCCTTCGTGCGTAGTAGCCTTAGACCTTGGAAGCAGAGGAAGCGGATATGCGTACTGGGTCAAAGAAGAGTCAGAGTTTGTTAGAATAGGAAACGTAGATGGAGGTAAAGAAATGCTCGCTGTTTTATTAACTTTGAAGTTATTGATGTCAATGTTGGCCATGGATTTTATTGGATACTGATTAATTTGTTGTTTGATTGGAATGGTATTGTATTGTTGAAATGATTTTGTTACCATCCTGCAATAATGTTGACCGACATTGTTTGTGTTTGTATGGGAGAACAGCCTGTGATTTGGTTGAATACAGTGACACAATAAAGCAAATTCAAATTCAAATTCATCGAAATGATGTAGGTTCCTCCTGCCCCGCCTCTCACAAGGCTCCGTCGTGGGTCATGTTTGACGATTTATACCTGGATGGCGAAGAAGACGGGGAGAGCTCGGATTCAATTCGCCCGGGCTTTGGCTTCCAAGCGCTTGACAAATATCTTACGGATGATGCTCACGGACAGTTATCATGGAGGTGGAGGGAGCATTTTCACGAAGCAAAAACATTTCCATACACCCTTGACTCTAAGGCCAGTGATGATGATCTAATATTTATGATGAAATCCGCCATCCGATACTACGGCAGGCAGGCGATGGAGCAAATTAGTCAAAGGCAAAAGGGTGAGTCGTGTGTTGTCCGTTATTGTGACGGTTTACAGTCGACATTGAAGTGGAGAGGTATAGTGTATTCATGTGGTAGCGGTTTGAAAGAACAGCATTCTCGGTACATGTGGCTTCTGAATAAAACAGGAGAAACAATTTATTCCAGACTACTATTCTACACGTTTGGCCCACTTGCGTTATGATAGCTTTGTCACTTCAATCTTGACTGCTTACGGTGTTTGCTGCATGATTGAGTTACACGAGTTGTAAAATTCATGTATGTAAACTTTGAGTCATGTTGTGGATTTCAGGAGCTCCTCCAGGTCCCACTGTTATCACAATTGCCATTCCGTCAACGTTTGATCAAAAAGCGAGGCAGCTAGTTCGTGAGGCTGCATTAGAGGTGAGCTAATTTACCTCTACGAGTTTTAACTAAATATGTTGGTAATCGTACACGGCAGCTTAATCTGTAGAACAACGCATATCCGGTCTGAAATCAGATCCGATTACATTTAGCCATACTTGAAAGTTTCCTCATGAGTCATTTCTAAATATGGCTCAACTGAAAGGGCTGGATGTAAAATTAAAACTATTCATTCTGGATATTAATGTTTCGTTTTCGTTGATTAGAAAGATTAGAAAAATGAAGAAAGAACAAATGTTAAAATGTGATGCAGTAGTTACTACTAATATGCGTTAACCTTTCATTTTTACAGGCTTCGGTCTTGAAAGAGTCAGACTCAATAGCACTAGTTGAAGATTCCTGTGCCACAGGTCTTTACTCCTTTCACGCGTTGAAGGCTAAGCTAACCAAAGAATCAAACTCCAAAGGTTAGTACATTAGTTAGTACAATTCCTTCAAGTAGCAGACGATCTTCAGCCAATGGCATAATATGTTTAATTCCACTAATTGCAGTTGGAGAAATGTCATACCTCTCGGTTGATTGCGGAGCATCCTATCTTCATTTCAGTGGCTATCATGTCACCGAGGGGAAACTGAGACAGTTGATACTTCCCCGAAGTGATCCTCTAATCGATAGTAAGTCACTTATGCAACACACTTACATATGTTGATTGAGTGGTTGATGTTAATGTATGTAACTCTGTTTCTGTTTTGATGACATTTTCCAGGTCCAGAGTCCCTCTTTGAAGCAGAACTATCAACAGTTTTTACCCCTTCGTATATTTTTAACTACAAAAATAAGTATAAGGCCGGATGGCTGAAGTTAATGACAGAATTTGAACATGCCAAAAATCGATATGAACCGCTCTCCAAACAGAACTATTACGTGTTTGTGCCATCAAGTTTTGTAGACCATTTTCGAAGGTCTACTAGCATGGAGGTAAAAAGTTACAACACTATACCACCCCACAAGACGTTTGTAACAAAACAAAACTCCCGACAAGAAATGAAATTGCTTTATCGTTTTCTAGGTTGAAGATGCCCTCGAAGCATCGGACATGGTGTGGAATAAAACAGGGGCACTGGGAATTCCTCATTGGAAAATGCAACGTTTCCTTCAACCGCTCCTCGACTACGTTAACGACAAGATAGTGACCTCAATGAAAAAGCACAAATTTGACCATTTGGTCGTCACCGGGGGTCGAGCAGGAGCTAAATTCTACGTAGACGCAATTCGAGCCACGGCAAAAGGATTTGGTGCGACACTTCATGTGCCAAAAGTGAGTGCGCATCAAGACAGCGATAAAAACAAGTCCGAGAACCAGAAACGAAACGCACACAGTGCTCCTCGTTTGCAACTACATCGTGTCTTATTATACGAATTTTATATCCCAATAAAAATTGTATTTTTTAAAATTAATTTTTATCATGATGAGTCCACTTGCGAGGAACATTGTGTCCCACGGTGAAGTACACGATGGGTTCGATAAGAAACTTGATACGAGCTCGACTTAATGCCTTTTTATTGTTTTAGGAGTACAACGCTGCCGTTCTGCAAGGGTCAGCCATATCTGTAACAAATCTCGCACCACGTCTCGTCATTAGATCACGGTTCAGTATTGGAGTTGGGGTGATGACACCATTCGCCGAGGAAATTCATCCTGAAGGTAAAAGACTAACCGCGTCGCCGCTTCAAAGCTGCAACAGGCTTGAAGAAAACTTCGTCTATTATGTAGCTGGATAAGGCCTCAGCAGGCAATTACGATGTTGCTTTCAAGGAACTCTCTCTGTAATGAATTTACTGTTAACTATCACCTATCACGTTTTCTTTGACGGATTACACGGCCTGCAATCATGTAGCTGAATTATTACTTGACACTTAAAAGCCCTCTTGAAATTAAACCGAAAAGGTGCACAAGGGGAATGTGGAGATTTAAGCAAGAGAGCAGAAGAAGGAGATGAATGACATACGGTGCTGTTTAAGTCTGTGTTGTCTAAACACGCATTTTTTTGACAGAAAAACGAGTCATGCGAGATGGAAAATCCTGGTGTGCTGATGTATGGGACTCTCTAATCAAAGCTGACCAAGAACTAGAGCTGAATCGAGTCATCATTAAACGCTCTTATGTTGGGGCTCAGCCAGGCCAAAGTCTTCTTGTCTTACCACTATTTAAGTCTCCTGATGAGCCTAAGGTATGTGTGCAAACGCAGATTCTCGAAAGTGCTGCTGCTTTCCTTTTGTTATTTTTATTTTCTGCTATCTTCATCGCCACCAAATGCACCCTATGCACGGCGCTTTCCCCTTAATGCCACCCTGTACATAAATCTTTTAAAAGTGCAATCCCTCAAAAAAATGTAGCCTCACTCCTTTTTTCAATTTTGGCTAACAACTCACAAGTTAATTACTGGTTTGATCCTTTAATGAGGGTATTAAAATGCAATCCATTGGGTAGAAAGGTGTCAGTATTCAATTATTGGCTTTTCTTCATTTATGGTCTCTTTTTTTTTTGTTTTTCAATCGCCAACATTGACGATGCAGTTTGTGACGGAGTCATCAGTGCAGAAATGTTGTGAGCTTAAGTTCACATCGGGTCAAAGGGCATGGCAGGAAGTGGAACTCGTGCTTGTGTGTCGACCAAGTGAACTCCTGATTAAAGCCATGGACGGAGGCGTCATGAAAAGTTATGTCGTTGTTGACTTTTCTGATTAATAGCTTCATTTACAAAGGCAAGTCGTCATTCAAATAGTTTATCGTTTTGCTATTGTTTCCTCTTGTGATTACACTACTAAAGTATTAAACAAAACATGCATTCTGAGAAACTGTTCTCTTTTTGTTACCAATTTCATTTTCTTGTCGTGTTCGTACACAAGAGTTTATGATTCATTGTCAATGTGTCGTGTCGTGGTGCTGACGGAATGGGCATGTAGACGTATAATTTATTTCTTCTTCAAACCTCTGTAGTTTCATGTTTTTATGAAAAATTGCAATTGCATTAGTATGATAGACTGAATAGCTGTACTTTAATAGTGAACCAAACAAAAATCCCCGTATCACTGCATGAAAATAAGCTCTCGTGTTGATGCATACCTCTTTCTGCAGCTGTAATAAGAGTACCATGTCTAAAATGTTTTCTTGACGCTTTCCTATATATTTCTTTTGAAGTGCATATGCCACGGATTTGTCACGAGTTCCGAGGTTTGCGCAAATCTACAGCTTTGCAGCAACGCAATGACAGTCAAATAAGCAACGATTGAACTCGTAAATGTCATGGTCATGTATCATTTGAAAAATAATCGCCATGTCTGGCATTGCTCTCAGAGGAGGATGATTGCTTTTGATGTTTTCATGAATGTACAATGAGTAATGTCTGAAGACATTGTGATTTCCCATTTTTAGTAATATTTCCACTTTTTGCTTGTAAGTCGTAATACCTCAAATCCGCAATCCGTGCTTGAATCGTGGATGTAAAATGGGTTGATAACATGAAACTGATCTTTAGATCAATTGAAGAGAATGTTGTAGGGCTAATTTGTCAAATACAATAAACAGTAAAACGTACTTACAGTGTCGTCTCAAGTCAATGAACGGGAAATGTATTTACCTTGGAAAGCAGAACTGATAAGTGTAACGTCAATTTCGTGCTCTTAATGTGTGTGATTACGTAGTTTACAAAAAACACACTTCCCGTTGTAATTGACAGTGATTGCAGAATAGAGGCGATATTTGCTACACATACCTACTCGCGTAAGCTATACAAATTCATGTTTATTCAATGATGTTTATTAAATACCTACTATCTATTCGTTGTTAGTTACATTATTACAGATAAACCTATATAGAGTTAACACCTCACCACATAGTCTCTTGTTGAAACTTCTCAAAACTAAAATCGTCGCAAAATAAAAGCATTCAAGTTAATATTACAAATAACTCTCCTTATTTGTGCGTTATTCACATTTTTCCTGTGAAAGGTAAAAGTATCCGTCATCAGTTTTACTTGATATTGAACATCATCACTTCATTAAACAAATGACGAACTCATCAGTTCATTAACGCGTCCCAATTTTGACTATTTACCTTTTGAAATAGAACCAGTTCACTCATTTGTGACCACAGCAGAACACCATTGCATTCTACAACAAACTCCAAACACAATTTTCACAGCTTGAAGTTTTATGCATAATTTTACTCTAAATGAGCAATGTGACTTTATGTTGCGCAACAAGTTGTCAACCTACTACATTCTATCACTGTGACAGTCATAAAACCAACTATTCCCGGTATATCCACATTGTTTTCATCAATTAACAATGAAAGCATCAATTATCTATGAATAGTCGCATGTTTTACGCGTTTCATAAATACACATCCTAATATGGGCCCGCTTAAAATGGCTCATTGTGTGTTCGACGAGTGACATATTTTCTAATAAATTAGTACCCCGAGGATACATGATGAATCTGCTGGAACTGAGTATGCTGATCAACTTGGCTGTAATTCGTAAGAGCTCATAACTTGCAGAGGACACCGTAACATAGGTAAAAAAAAGAATTTTATAAATATACACGTACCTAATGGTATACTACATATACTTGTTCATATTGCAAACACAAGAGACGTTCACTCACATACATCAGTCATTTATAAACAATTCTGGAGGTAAGAGTAGAAAAATTATCTTTAATTGTAGCTTGCTAAACATTTTGGTTTGCGAAGACTCCAATTCGTCAAAACGCCAAGCAACATCTAACTAAATGTTCTCGAGATACGCTGTGAAGCGAATTCAGCTAATGCACGAACCTTACAGTTTATGTGTGGCTCATCCCATCAGAATAATCACTACAAGCATTTGAATTACTAGCCACATTTTCCATGCGCTTAACAATCTTCCAACGCAAACTCCTAATTAACGTTGCACACCTTCCAGCAGCTCTAACATCACCACCAACGCAAAGTAGGCAAGCGAGCGTGACGTCATTTCTGAGAATTGTTGTGAACGCACGCATGCAACTTTCAAGCTTATCTCCTCTATGCGTGAGCACTGCGTACCTCTTCAAAACACAAGCGATGTATGTATATATACAAAAAAAACTTGTTAGTTTTACACGAGTTTCTAAACCCATATTTTACTAAAGTCGTACTCTGCAGGAAGGTGTGTGTATATGAGCTAACTGGAAGCAAAAAAAAACAAGTCTGGCGTGGTTTGCATACTTATGTATGTACTATATATTCCCAACATGTGCCTCACTGTAATCATATATATTTATACTGCTTGTGCAACAGGAAAGGTATTTTTGCTCCAGGCATGATTTTTATCCATTTCTCACTCACACTGTGTTTAGTTGGTCATCTTTACAGGGATACAGCAGCTTCGATCATCGTAAAAATTGTTGCTTTCGAGTAGTATCAACAAAAATATTTTTTCTCCACTAATTCTATTACGTGCGCATCCATAAGTAACCATATGTGGCTGGTAGTTTTGCATCGTCATCAAACGTTACTGTTTTTGCCTTTAACGCTCTGCCTGCACACGCTTTGCAGCAAAAAAAGGAGCACAAACTCCATACACAGTCAACCAGCCATATCCAGTCTGGTGCATGATGATCATCGCATTTTTTTCATTTGTATTTTAAACGCTCTTTATACTCTCACTCTGATAATCTTCCAAGGTATGCAGGAGCAATGTGAGTCCGTAAACATTTTCGTGGGCAACACTGCTCTTTTACTTAGTTTCAACACACCTTCTCCAAAGTGGATGCAATGCTGCAGCAGGTGCGAAACTAGCAACTAAGCAGATCTCTCAGGAACAGTGCGAGAGCGACACAGTATCATAGTATGTAGACAAAGCTTGCTAGCTAGAGACTTCCAAGTGGAATGAATATTTTGGTGATATGATATTAAAACCTGTTGCACCTCACACATTGTATGCAGTGTAAACGTGCGTAATGCATATTGTAAAAAGCCTTGTTGGATCATCATCGTGTATTTCGATCTCCTTTTCTGTACGCAGTGTAACCACACTTTTAGGTAGATCATCATCGAAGATGTGGGCCAGGGTCCTTTGACATTCAACACAATTTGTTTAGCGTTACGTGCTTGTATTTGCAGGTAATTGGCTCTTGCACTTTTTAATACGTTTTTAGCAGCAAGCAGGTTTTCTTCTTCTTTCTCACCACACGGCAGACAAGAACACGGAGGAAAAATTTGCAACATATTTTATCACATTTATTAGCAACAATGTAAACGCTGTTCTCAGGTGAAGCTTATAGCTCCTCTTGAGAGACCATGTTGTGATCGTAATAAGATGCAGTGAACGAGTTTTTTTTAGAGTGATGGGAAGAGGAGTCAGAGGACACATTCTCGAGTCATTGCCGCAATTTTATTTGTTGTAGACGAGTAGTCATACTCACACCAAAATCCTCTACTGATTTTATACTCTTGTGTAAACAGTTTATATCAGAGTGTATAATTGCTGACTTGTTCTCCTCTGCCCTCCTGCCGTCATTATCAATTCAAGCAGAGTGGCTTTTACTCTGAAACAAACAACTCTATGCATTTCTAACGAGGAATGAGCATCATTACTGTTATAATACATAGCTTCGAGCTTAATTAATTACTTACTTCACTAGCACCTGAGTTGATTGACAGTCAGTAGCAACTAGCCAGAGTGGTGTGATTTTGAAGAAGAAAAATCTAGTTTGCGTCGCAGATTTATTAAGAGCCGTGTACAATTGAGTCATAAAATACAATCATACAGGATATTTCCCAAAAGCTTTCAATCCTGGTGCAATATATGATCATTGGCTCAATATACATATTTGCTCTAATACTGTACATCGCGCAGTTGATGACAGGGGGTTAATACAAAGTAGTTCCGGATCTCATCATCCGCGTACCGCATCAGAAGGGCTAACATAACATCATCAGTTCTTATCATTATATTTAGAGAAGACGATATCGTGACGGATGTATAGTTCGATTCAGCGTTGTTCTCTGCACTTTTGCTGCATTTGCCAGGAGCAAGCAAACGTACACTCATATGTGCACATAGGTAGACGCGATTTTCATGTAATTTATGCATAAAAGTGTACGTATTGCAAGCAAAGCTTAAAAATTCTATTTGGACATGATCATAGAGGACTTTTCCCTGTGAAGCTCATCTCATTTCATTACGACCCTGCTGTATGGACCACGTAAATGTTTACGTACATCCATTACACATTATTTTGCTCATATTTTAGATTATCAACGTAACTAACCTGCCCTGCTTGCTGCTACTATTACAATGGCGTTTCACGTGAAGTCAATAAGCTAATGTTCTGGGGCGTATACATACGTTGGCGCAGAGCTGGTTAGATCACTCACCAGTGTGATATTGTCGCTCGCTAGAAATCAGCAGGTAACAGAACTTTAAAACACAATCGCACTGCCTGCGATGTGCATTAGTGTAGAGATAGTCGTCAGTCGTGTAGTTTGCAGGTAGTGAGTGTGGCACCAGAGTTTGTGTGTGGTGTGCATAAGATTACGGAGCGTGTGAGTAGCTGCAGGATTGGTTTAGGGTTTTGCATCAGAAGAGAGGACCAGAATTACTGCAACCAACAAAGTGAGTGACTTGAACATTTCAGTGTGAGTAGAAGAGCTAGCCATCTACGTTTCGACATAATATGCATGGCATTATTCGACGAAGGGTTATTGTTGTTTAGGAATGGCATTCTTACAGTTTTTTAGGCAAGAGCGAGCATGAGATCGTCATCTCATCTCAAATTGCACGGTGCCTTCACCTGCATTCGTGTCCATAATAATAACATTTTTCAGCACGGCGGAGATTCACATTTTTCTATGCCTCACTCTCCTGTCTTTTTTCAACAGTAAAACTGCCACAACTTCGTGCTCATCCCCGTCAGTCAGTCATGATTTTGCAGTGCTACGAAAGAATATCGATCACACTGTAGCGAGACCTTGTTCTGTGAGCGTCGTGTAAGAGAATGCTTGTTGTGTGTCGTCTCCCTCTGAGGTAGTTTATTTTAATGCAGTCACATTCCATTCTACCGCCTTTTAAAAATGTTGAAAATTTGTGTTCAAAAATCCCTTTAATAAACGAGTGCAATTATCCGTTGAGTTATCAAGTGTACTAAGGTATATATTGTGGCATTGTGTTCCGTCTCCATTATTCTTCTTCCGACTCAGTTTTCTTGCACTCAGTCTTGTATGGCACACCAGAACCCATTTACCTGTGTGCATATAATTTGTAGTTGGAGAAGGAGTTGGTCGGTAAAACTGGCTAGCATAAGGATGGGCTGAACCTTGCCTTGATCTTTAGAAGTTATTTCCGCAAAAATTCCTTTGATCGCATGCAGGAACAGTGAGTGTGTTTTCATTTCACATCACGGCTTCTGAATCTCATCCTCATCCATACTATACGCAATTCACATAGCGTGCGAAGTGTAAACTTCATTGTGCATATGCAAAGGAGATGGTAGGAATACACACTTGCTGCAGAGCAAACTGTAAACTCAATTTTCATTTTCTGTGATGAGCCATGCGACTACAACGTTATATAAGGTTGATGATTATAATGAAAAAGTGCAAAGAGGCTGTATGGATAGACACATCATATTACGCGTATTGTATATTGTAGGCATTATGTAGTTACTAATGCATTGAATTCTTCCCATTGTCGGTTTTGTGAGAAAATTGAGAATCATTTTTGCTTCTTGTAGACAAGTTCGCAGTGCAGTAATAGCATGGTTTGACAAGTTTTCTCCTTGATAATTTCTTCACAGTTCTCAACACTCCTCGAGTCAACGGAGAACTTCAGTGGAAGAGCTACGCACACGAATAATGTGCCATGGATGAGGTCCGCGTTGTATGCTAGGCTTCAACAAAGTGGGATTGTTTCGTGATTCTTTCTCAAGGATAAGAGTTCCATGTTTGGATGGAGTGATAAAAATTCCAAGTTGAGTGGTGGAAATCAAAGTCAACATTTTTAAGAGCTTTTAATTGTAGCATCTATTTTGGACGCTACACAACTCAAAGTGTTTACAAAAAATGTCGACAAGGTCTAGCCCGAATCGATCAAAATTCGATTCTTCGTCAAGTGTAGGAAGCAACGGATACGGATCGACGGGATCCCCAACAACAGGTATAAATTTACACTGAAAAAACAGTCATCTTTTGCTGCAATTTGGCAAAACGTAAAGCCAAGATCGTGTAAAAGGAACCTCTTAGCGCTCTGACCCTCTGACGCTCGGATAATACATTCATTGAAAATGAAATTACAAACATCAGAATAAGGACAGAGAGACATTCTTACTTTCATGCAAAAAAGCAGGACAAACGGACAATGCAAATCTGCAAAATCTGTTATCACACAGTGCGACTGCAGTATACTTTGCCTATGAACATTCTTGTAAGACTACGGCAGCAACTGTTGCTCAGTGCTAACCAGATTCAATTACTGTTATTAAACTTCTATCAAGTAATAATGGTCATATACGCGCTATTCACGTTTATTGGTTTGACAAACAATGTACACCTTTTGTGTATTGAGGAGGTGCGTAAGAGACTTCGTTTAGCATTGCAAATTATCAGCAGGGGTTGTATAAGACAGTGTAATGCAAATTCCACGGATGCTGTATAGGTTGATTACGCATGATTTTTGCCGAACGAAAACGAACGCGATTAGATATCATGTTGCTCGCTGTCGTACTTCATTTTGCAATAATCACCTTCTTCTCTCCACACGTGCGCTCCACTCAACTCCTTACGCACTTTGTAGCCCTATGTTTTTTAAGTCATTCAAGATGTCCTTATTAGAACCGCAGGCTACTACTACTTTATTCACATTGAATTGGAATAAGTAATCGAATACACAAGTGAAGACTCGCAATTCTCAAGTTGCACTTATGAATATTCTAACCTCTCTCTTCCAAGTTTGCTCCAAGGTTTGCTTGCGTCTGCTTAAGCATGCCATTTACATGAGTTACGAGAACGAAGCGATTTGCACAAAAACAATGTACAACGCCACAAGGAAATGAAATTATGGGAGGGAAGTAAATCTCACTCTGCGACAGATGAATTGCAGGCTAAGATTTTCAGGAGTGACAAGCACTACATAACGACGAGAGATGACGGAATATTTTGCAAAGAGAGAACGCTATCTAAAAGTCAAGTGTTTCAGTTGTGTACTTGTAAAGAAGTAAATGTAGAAAGAGATCATTTTCCATTGTCTTATTTTCACTACGTTGACGTTTTGCATGAGTTTCACCAAGTTTCGAGTTGTCGTACCTCAGGTTGTTGCAGATTTAAATGATTTAGCTGTCGGATTACACGCATGTGCATACTTTGCATAAAGTATCTAGATGCCCATGTCCAAACTTCCTAATATCTGTCGACCAAGCTCAAGGTATTTTCCCGTTTGACTTGTATAAATCTTGACGAGTATTACTGACCGTACCAAACACTTCGGCTGATGGCGAGCTTTCGGATTTAGCCCTTACATGCTCCAAGTACCTTAGAAGCCTGCTTTAAAAAAGTTATGCTGCTCAAATGACAAAATACTGTTTTCTCAAATCTGTCGATTTATTTTCTTTTTCCAACCGAGATCACAATAGGATCATTTCGATGATGGGCTCTATTGCCAAATCCCTATTTTTTTAAATCAGTCCCCCACGTTGTGAGGCGTTATTAATGCATTCATACGTGCATTAATAAAGTGGAAAAAGAGATTGACGATGCGATACAGAGAACCTTGAAATTCTCTGTGAGGAGGTCCGCAAGTCATGTAGACAATAAACGGTCGTACGTCTATCTCATTTCCTTTGTTACCAATACGGTAATAGGGGAGCAAAATCCTGTGCACGTTCGACAGAATCCCAGTCAATCAAACTTTGCATGCGATAAAGATTTTTCGACAAAGAAATTCTTAAAATATGGACTAAAACCAGTTTATTTACTTTACATTCATCCAATCTTTCATCTAAAATGTTTGCAAAATTGCGTGAAGATGATCTCCCTTGCAGACTGATTATAAATCCAGTTTTAAAAAGGAAAGATACTTTTTAAGTTCACCGTAATTTTGATTGCGTGAGATCTTGGGCTGATGCACAAGATTTTTTTAAAGGAAAATTTAATGCACATGATCTTGATATCAATTCTCGAGCGCTGACATTTCCATAAATGAATATTGATGAGCACTTATATGCATTACTTTATTTGGCTCATGTGGAAAGAATTGATTATTAATCGTTGTTCATGCCGTTACTTACTCCCTTCTAAAAATCCACATATTCCTGGGCTTACAGAACGACCCAAAACGCCAACGATGCGGTCGAGAATTGACGAGAAGAACGCGTTGATTGGACTCAACAACCGGCTTGCCAATATTTTGCAAAGGAAGCAAGAACTCGAGGATGAAAACAACTTGCTGAGCAGAGAGGTGCGTAATGAAAATGATTTTTACGGTATAACGATGTATGAAGTAATTACAGATGGAAGGAAATGCACGCGACAAGCAGTCCTTTCCCTGTATCAAGTTATTATAACTAATCATATTTAAACTTGTATCTTTTGTCTAGTTGCAAGCGGAAAGGGAAAATACAATTAAGGTAAAGCACAGTGTTCCAATTAAACAACATAATAAAAAGAGAAAAATATTATATAACGAGGTGTTATATACTCAGACACTCACCCGACTTCAAGTCACCTACGATGGAGAGCTTGAAGGTGTTCGGAAGCATTTGGAAGAGAGTGACAAAGATAAGGCACGGTTGGAACTATCCAACGTGAAGTTGCAAAGGGAACTCGAAGACCTCAGGAATAAGTAAGCCCGATAAATGCTCATTTCCAGTAACGAAGCCTATTGTAGAACGGTATCAACATATTTGTAATAAAATTTCAGGTTCGATAAGAAAGCCAATGAAGTGCCTATCCTGCAAAATAAGTTAGCACAAGCTAAAGCCCAGATTGATAAGTTGACTAGCGATCTACAGAAGTTGCACGATGACAAGGAGAGACATGATCGAGAGAAGCAAGTAGGTGTTTAATCTGATGATATGACATTGATGATTGGAAAGTATCTTGTACTAAATAATGCAAGTCCTACGGTGCGCCAAGAAGTGTCCACTTCATTCCAAGTGAATTCTAAGTTCGGCTAGTCATAATTATCGTAATTGCGCGTCCGCCTTAAAGCCCTTAACCGTATGCTGACTTTTAAATTTTGACACAAATTATCACGTATCAGTACCACGTTTATGTGGTCTTATAAGGTTAATAATGCCTCGAGCTCAGAAGAAACGATGAAAAAATGTGTGCAACTTATGATTAGTGGTTATTACACTTGTTAAATTAACCCGCACCCACTTACGATTCTCATTTACATTTTAGGATTTGCACGATGAGATTAATCGACTTATACATGAAGTTGAAAGTCTGCGAAAGCGTCTGGAGGATGAGTGCATGGAAAAAATAGAACTCCAAAGCAGTGTCAAAGGACAGGCAGAGGAGTTTGCTGTCAGGTGAGGAAACGAAACACTTAATTAACATTTCAATTTGACTTGACAACGAAACACTTTACCTTGAGCATGCAAATAAGAATAGTACAAATCTGAAAACAATTTCCGCCACAAAACTTACGGTCAATTCAATGAGCCTTATGCTGACATTCCTAGCTCGAAAGTTAGCATAAGCTCGTGCTTAGCGTCCTATCTAAATACATGGTAGTTAGGTGCAACTAAGGTCGAGCTTATGCTAAACTTTCGAGCTAGGAATGTCGCCCTTATTGTCTAATATTGTCCAACACAATTCATGCAGTTGGAGCTCTACAAACTCAAATTTAATTTACAATAAAAATGATTTTGTTGGTGTCCCAGGACTCAGATTTTCGAACAGGAGATCGTGAATATCAAGAAACATCGTGAGATTGAGATTGAGGAGATGGATAACCGTCTGCAAAAGGTTAACTTTTTCATACATTTTTCCCTTTGACGCCTCCCCATAATCTATCCTTGATTTTCCATTGTAGCTGCAGCCAACGTATTTCACACTCTTTCCTGCGAGCAGAATTATGATAATGAAATCTTTCTTGTGGAATGTTTGCTTAGAAATATGAATCCCAATTGGAGAATGACATTCAGCAGCTCAGAGAAGAGTTTGAGAGGAAGGCACAGGCCAGTCGTGATGCACAGGAAAATCTCGCCAACGCGAAGGAAGCAGACTTGAAAGGCCAAATCAAACGTCTGAAGGATTTAATTACGAGCAAAGGCAACGAGTTGAATGCCATGCAGTCCAAGATGGACTCAATCTCGCAGAAATTGTCTGCACTGGAAGGGGAAAAGTTTGGCTACCAGCAGATCATTCGTGACTTGCAAAAGAAAATTCAGGAAGAGGAAGAAAATTTTGCTCAAGAAAAGCATCGTCTTGAGCGAGAGAACGACGATCTGCGTGCCAGAATGGACAATCTCATCAAAGAGTATCAGGATCTTTGGGATACCAAAGTTGCTTTGGACAATGAAATTGCAACCTATCACATGCTTCTGGAAGGTGAAGAGCGAAGGTATGTACACTCCGAAAATGTTTAATCAGAATGTCAGTGATTGACTCAATTAGCTATAGATTTCGCCTATAATGATTTATTCTAATTATTAACATCCAATGTAATCTAGGTTGAATCACTTGTTGGGCACTCCAAAGCAACAGAAAACAACGACCACTACCCGAGAATCCACCAGCTCTTCAAAGACATCATTCACAGTTGTTTAACACTTCGCAATGAAGCAAGCCATATGAGTGCGCAGGACGCGTACACTTGAGTATTTTTCATGCTACATCTCAATGTATATTGAAGTGATATGCATGGATCCGTCCATTTTTAAGAAAGTTAATTTTTTTTTGCAGAATTGAATGTAAGATTTAAGATTTGGAAACGTGTCATGAAGAAGTATGTCTATATGTACAGTACAGGTCATATATAGTTTCATTTAAAAGGAAGTTAGGTTGCTAGAAGTTTGTAATATTAATCAAGCTCTCTCAGTTCCATAAGATTTTTAAAAAATCAGATAATGAGTTGCATTGCAAAATACACCGCCAGCATGTACAGTACCATTCCAACTCATTCCAAAGCTAGATTACAGCGAGGCCTCATACAATAAGTATTTGGTATTATAAAGAATAATTTTACGCGAGTACTTGTTTTAATGTTCGTTGTTCTAATGTGAATGAATTTAAAATATAACTAGTACATTCAAAAGACCGGGTCTTTATTTGGCTTGGCTGAACCAACTAGGCATCTTACTAATACAATACCGATTTGCATATATACATATAACGTTTTAATTGTGAGCGTGTAGTTGACCCTCTACCTCTATTATCGAAATCACATTAATCCGTGTTACTATCAATGTATAAATAACGATAAAAAATTATCAAGTACAATTCAGTGTATTCTGTAAACAGGAGGTTCTAAGGAGATTATCCAGGAGTTGACAATCTTTAATCAACCCTCATTTAAATTTACTAATCAATCATTTCTTATATGTATCTGTAAATACTCTTCTAATAAGAACAGAATGAGGTTTCCTATCGTTTGCAACACTTCTTTTTCATCACAACGATTTGGCCTGTGGCATGACACAGCGTCAAGTCAGTCTTTCGGTAGCCCTCAGGACACGTGGGGGCAATGTCGCACCGAGTCCACTTACACCTTCCTTGAGCTGTAGGAATCAAACCAAAACGGTTGTATAGTTTTTGCCACTTCACTTACCACATCCAACTGCGAAACACTCAACCAACCATGAAGTAAAATCCTAAAATCTTAAACGCTCTATTGTGTATAGGTAAATCTCTTACTGCTTCGGGCACTCCGTGATTCAGTGACTTGGAGAAAAACGCACAGTAGCAACAGCAGAGTGAGGATTTTAAGGTGCTTCATGATGTATGCATGGGATTTTACAGCAAATTAGAGTTATTTTGTATTTTGTACATAAATGCAAAGAGAAATCTGTTCGAGGTTCTGGTGAAAATCCAGATTACGACGAGTCTAACCTGTTTTCCTCATTTTCATCAGACTTTATACTTTTGGAAAGGAAGATTTTCAAAGTGTAGATAATTTTGCAGTTAGCATAGTACAGCCGTACATTTTTTACACTTGAAAACAGTGTCTAGGTCATAAGGTGATTTCTCAAAGTCACAACCAACACCCGATGCGCACATATTCATGCAGGTGTGCTAAATGCTGCTCGCTTGCGTTATGTAATGAGAAACTTAAGTGCAAGTTATATCGCCAAAATCAATAATACAAAATACAAATCAAATAGTACATGAATCGTACATAAAATACTTTGACCTCTGAACTTTAACCTGACCGCCGCACCAACTGTGTACTAATTCGTTAAAATGGCTACGTTGTTTACTATTTACTTTAAAGATTTGACTGACATGGTGAGGCTTTGTGCAGCCACTCGGCAATAGTCGCGAATCTCGTGCCCATGTGGTCGCAAAAACACTAACTTTATTTTTAATTAAACTGAATCATTGGAGCTTGCATCTACAGAAAAACAAGTAGCCATCTCTCCCTGCATACACTGGAAGCAGGAAGTAACTTAGAGTAATAAATATGATAATATTCCATATAATATCTTTGGGAAGTAATCACCAACAGTCAATATCGATGATAACGATAAGAAAACCTACATAGTAAACACCACAACCAAGACGCAAATGCTCGTTCGAAGGTTCCGACTTAACATTATTGTGTATGTGCCCACACATACTTTCCCAATTAAAAGATTACATTTTTACCTTGGTTGAAAAGCCAGCTAGTTAGGTCTGATCTTCTGATTCATGCCCTGCATTTGAGTCTTCTTCTGAATCTGAAGCATCCGCAGTGTCATCGTAAGAAGTTTCGCTTAAATCCGTTTCCATTTCAATCAGTAGAACAGTTCTGTGGTTATCAGCAAGTAAAGCTCCAACTTTCCTCGGGCCACTAACTTTAAGCTGCAATGGTGTAAATCCTTCAAGTGGTAAAGCATAGTCTACTAGAGCGTGGTTTAGAGGAGCACATGGCTTAGATATATCAGTTGGAATTTCTACAATGGCCGTGGATGGCAGTATCGATTTTCCGCCACATTTTCCCCGCAGTTGACTCAAATCCACTGCTATAGCTTTCATTAGTAAGTTTCTGTACGGAACTTGGCATATAATGATTTTAGAAGATTCCGGAACTTCCGCGGTATTTTCATGAGAGACCACCGTTAGAAAATTATCCGAAAAAATTTCAGCAGAACAAATCCTCCTTGAAAAAATCAGAGTCATGGACTTTACAGTGATCTTGTGCGGGTCTGAAAGTCCTACTTCAAAAAACAACACCTTCCTTGAAGTCCATAAGCTGCTTATGGTAGCCGTACAAATTTCATGGTCAACGTCCATTATGAAATCCTTCCTCATCGTAGGAGATGCACCTGCGTTCCGGGCGTTCCCCTCTTCTGATTCCTCTTTATTTGTAGCAGCACGAGTAAAGTACAAACTTTTAGGAAGTCGAGCTATCTGATGAACGTCAGTCTCAAATGGAACTGAATACAACACTGGAATACTTAACAAATTTTTCGTTAGCTTGTTCATTGTTGGTATAATAGTTTTTAGAAAATCATTTACTTCGGTTTCTGTAAAGTCCATTAGTATTGAATGCTTCTCTTCACACTTGCCATGTTTCTTCAGTAAATCTCGAATTAACACGGGAAAACTTAAAAAATCTTTTGTGTCAGAATCTGTGGCAGTTGCTCCTAATGCGTTTTTCTCCGGAAAATTTATTTCTCCAAATGGACTAAGCTTCTTCTTGCCACTGTTTTCTCCGCTATCTTCCGGACATCCCAAGGATACGTTCTTCATAAGAAACTGAAATATATCTTTGTCTACATTTGTTTCCAGAAATTCTAATACTTTATCCGTATCTGCGTCTTCTTCAATAAAGTCAGGAACCTCTTGAACGTTGAAGGAATGTATAGTGTTCATTATCATATGCATGAAATGAAGAATAACTTCTACAAAGTTGTGAACTAAACTTTGAATGTGCAAAATTGCCAGGAACAGATAGTTGCACGACTTTCTCAATTCGACAACCAGCTTGTTGGCCTCGTCGTATCCAGATATCTGCTTGATGAATCCCCCTATTTCGTTTAACTCGGTGAGAAGGTTGACGATCGAGCATTTAATGGTTCTAAGATGTTCCGTGATGCCAGCATTGGTCGTATTTATGGCATTTGTGCTTTTCTTGGCTTCTTTCTCTCGACCACCATCCCCGAGAAACAGCTCCATTTCAACACATGTAATTCCTGTCAGGAGCAATTCTAAATAATCCACTCTGGCCAATTCTAAATCCTTCACCCCACCGAATGTCATATAGTTGTTATACAGATCTACCAGACGACTCCAGTGTTCGTTTAAACTGGATATTTCACTTTGAATCATTGCCCAGTTCTTAACGAATAAAATATACTTCAGACCTAATGGTCCAATGATAGGTGCAACAAGAGGAATAAACTCGTTTCTGAAATTGTTCACTGTCAGAATAATTTCATCAGAGCCACTTTCTTCATCCGTCAAAAACTGAAAACTATCCAACATTGGCGAAGCGTCAACTTGCAAAACATGACAATTTGACCCCCCGTCTTCGAAAATTTTGAAGCACAGCCCTAGCAAAAATCCACCCGTGTAAGCGTATACGTATCCGTTTACTGTTCCCACTAACAGGATGCTCAAATTTGTTTCTAATCGCTGTATTTTCAAGTCGTTTCTGAGATAATCGGATTGCTGTTTTGACTGCGCAGAAAGAACCTGAAGTCAAAAACAATACAAACACCCAAATTAAAATCTGTCACATCACAGGTACACAATTCTTCGTGATTTCTTTTTGTTTACGCCAAACTTGCTTCGTTCATCGAGTGGCGGTAATGCGACGTGCACCATCTCATTGTACTGATTGAAACGGGAAGCTCATGACTATGGACTACCTTTCCACATTCAACGTCAACTACAAAGGTCGTACATCCTGCAAATAACCACAAGAATTACATTTAACTGATTAGCTTACAAACCTTCAAGCTGGGGCGATGGAAAATTTCTCCACAAACGGTGTCTCAAATATTTTACAGATACATCTGTAAATTCAGAACACTGACTGTTTACCAGCAGTCACTGGCTTCGCCATTTCTTCTTGTATGTGCTTAGTACAATATCTTTATTTTAATATCTTTAACCCCGTCTTCACTGGCCGACTACTTCATTCAACCAGACCTCAGGAATTAAATATACCTGAAGAAATTACTAGAAACAGTCCTTCTGGGTGCCAGGTCATCAGTTCAGGCGTGACAGCGTCTCCACGAATTGCAAGAGCAACTTGCCACACCTTTTGCCACGATAATCGATGTAACTGAACAGTCCCTGCAAAGATTGTAAAGGCATATGGTTTATAATCACAATCAGTATTATTTAGCAAAAATTAGCACAATTGTCAATTGTATTGTAACAATACAATGTTCAAAACTGCAGTTTACCTTTACGATTTCCAACTGCGAGTAGATCCATTTTTGGCGACCACGACATTATCACAATATCGTCAGCTGCCTGACCAGTTTCCAAGACCTTCATTTTCGGCATGGTCAATTGTTTTGAGTCTTTGGTAGCCTCAGTTTAGATCGAATCGAGCTAAGGCTCTTGTGGACTACTTGATTCCTACTTTTGTGCTTTGTCTTGGAAGGAATTCGGAAACACTATCAACTATGACCGATCACTACTTCCACTACTACTTTTTCCTTAAAAACTGGGAAATGTAAATACAGCGTGTTACAATAGCACTGTACTTCGCCAGTTTGAAATACTTACAGCACACGTGTAAGTAAATGTCCAGCCATAAAACCATAAACCATTACTACACCTTCGACAACAATAAAGTCAGTCTCGTTGTTTGTGTAGTGAGCAAAAGCTCTTGTATGATATGAATACATGAATCAAACCGGATTGCCGCGTATTTACACTGCTATCTTCACTTCATCTCTCTATTGAATGCATGCGTTTGCTTACTTTGCTTGCACCCCAACTCCCAAGTGATTCGATTTCGACCGTACATAATCCCATGATATTGATATGATTAACATTTTAGACCGTGTCAACTTCCATCTCATTCTCCAGTTGACTTTTCGATGAATTGTTTCCCTGTTTCAAACACCTTTTTGGGAGTCGTGTATCTGGAATGCCCACAATCAAACCAAGTCCCGAAGTAAGTAGCCGATTGCGATTAATTCCAGACACGTTGAGTCGTGAGTCACGACTCGTCGTGACATTGTTGGCCTTTTACTAGCGGGCATGCGAATGGGAATACGTACTGTGCATATTATACATTTAGCCTTTTCTTCTCAATCACTCCCTCCGAATGGGTCACCAAAGGAGAATTTCGTTTGGGTTGCGACAATTCATTTTCAGGCAGTTACATCCTATTTCGAAATTCGATTTTCAGGTTTCAAAAATGATCAAAATAGCGCAGCAAAAAACTCCAGCAAAGGTAATGAAACCGTAAACATTATTTTACTCGTTGCTACTCATAGTAAGAACAAAATTTGTACAAATATCAAAATCAAGTTATTTAGTCATTAAATTATTATTATACAAGATTTATAGGAGTTGGGTAAAACGGAGTGAGTTTGAATTACACAACACACTATTCCCGTCCTTAGCTTGGTCCAATCGCATACTCCGATAAATCCAAGGAATATACTTTGCTGACAACACAATCGCCTGGCTGTTCCGTTGTAAAGAAAACATTTTCCAAAATGCATTACAATTACAATCATATTCATGGGTTAATAATACGATAATAGAAATAAAGGGGACTGGCTTCAACAAAACCTCACCGAAGCATCTGGAGCAACCCCGATTAAAGCATCGGCATGGCTGTAGAACTCCTCCTTCAGGGATATCACGATAATCTGTAGATCCCCAGTTTGCTGTCGTATGTATGTTGCAACTTTGCCTATGTTGGTATTGTCAAGAGCAGCGTCAATTTCATCAAGAACAAAGAAGGGAGCCGGTTGATAGCTATTTAAGAAACAAAGCATCATTCTCCATTAACTAAATTACAGATACCACTATTATGGCTCTTTAGGATGAATCCGGGAGTCGACGAGAAAGCAAAAACGTATGTGGCTAACCTGTGTATAGCAAATAAAAGTGCTAAAGCTGCCACTGTTTTTTCTCCTCCGGAGAGGTTACTCATTGACTGAAAACGCTTTCCCGGAGCTACGCAGTTGTAGCTAATACCATCTAAATAGGGCTCCTCAGGATTTTCTGGACCCAAAATTGCCTGGGCAGACTGATTTTGTGCTAATGCCTTGAATAGAAAAAAAAACATCAAAATGTTTTGGGTATTTTCAGGCATGATCTTCAAATGAGTAGAATTATCAATGGGTTGATAGTACAGACCTTGTAAATCCCATCAATGCTGCTTGCAACATGGTCGTAACACATCATAAACCGTTTGTGCCTTTCATTTTTAACCTTCTCAAAAGCCAATTTTGCAGCTTTGGCTCGCTTCCTAGCATTGTCGAACTCTTCATTTGTTTCTTGAAGTTTTTCTCTTGCACTCTCTAGCTTTTGAGTAGCCTATCAAATTATACATTAAAAATAATTACATTACTCGCTACATTACTTGCTTTTCATAACAACTTCCTATTCACTCTCAAATGTTTTCTCAAACTAACAGTTACGAAACCTCACTGCTTACAACTAATACTAACATATTAACCTACCTTCATGTTAGGTGCTTGTATTTTTACAAGTGTATTGTGCAGATCCAACATTTTCCTGTTTAATGAGTCTCCAGCTTTTTTCACTTCATCATGGGACAAATTCAATAAATCCCTGGATAGTTTCTTGTAATTGATTTTCAACCTGTTGGCAGTGCAAAGTAAAACAGCATTGAATGACTATTTTGCACAGAACGATATGAAGCTTCATGATCAAAGAAAGTAAGCAAATACTTTGCTTCCTTCGCGTAAATATTCTGACTGGAAGCCCCGGCGTCCCCATCAGCATTACTATCCTGAGTTGATGTTCCATCAGTTTCAATGTCGTCCAAGCTTCCTTTATCGAATGGAATTCTTATATCACTTATCTAGAAATAGAAATCAGTGCATCACAATTAGTCAAAATCTCTCCACCCACGAAATCTCGACTTGAGGTACAGAAATCTAATGGAAAACTCGACGAAAGCAACGTGTAAACGTGTCTAAGCAGGTAATACCTTGCAATGCTTAAGTAGCCCATGCTTTTCTCCACGTTTCTGATCCTGCCTAGCCTCTAACTGCGAAATAACTTTCTGAGCCTGCTGAATTTCTTTCGCGGCGGTTCCAACATCGCGCCTTGACTTTCCAATATCTTCTTCCTGAAAGACCGTAATCGAACAAATACAAATGCATGAGCATATAATAATACATCCGAAGGATTTTAAGACAACATCTTTGTCTTGTGCTCTTCCTTGGTTAACAACTGCTAATTAATTTCGAATTTCGAAACATAACTCTTTGTACCTTACCTTCTTTTCTATTTCAGCTTTGAGTTCACCAATGTCCTTCTTGATTGATTCAAAAAGTTGGACCAGTCGATCAACGTCACCTCGTGCTTCCTTTTCTTTAGCTTGCTTTTCCTGCAGAGCTTCTTCGAGCTCTGAAATAGTCTTTTCCCAACGCGCCACATTTCCGCCAACTATGAATAGGGTTTTGCAAAGATTAATACAAATCTAAAAAAATCTGAAATAAAAACATACAGACCAGACACTTACCACTTTCTGCTCTAGACATTTCAAAGTCAATCTGAGACATAATTTGTTCTTTCTGATTTTGAAATTCAATTCGTTTCTGCTCTCGTTCTTGTTGAGTTCTGCAATCCAAATTCAATTACAATTTGCCATACAATCCAAGTATTTACAATCTCATTTCTGGACTTTTTCGCTTTGTTCACACTCTACTACTAAACTATATAGTAAGAAGCATTACCTCAACTCTCTTTCTTCGTACTGGCGAATGTTAGCAACTCCAATTTGCCTACAGAAGGAGGAGAAACAGCTATCCTCAATGGAATTCAGTTTCGTCTTCAAAGATTGAATTTCTTCATCTCTTTGTGCAATTCTTGCTTCGGTTTCTTTAATTCGACTCTAAACCAATTCAATATAAAAAAAACCACGTCAAATGATCGCACACCAATACCAAAACGTTATTCTTTGTAGAAAAAATTAAATGTTAAATCTGAATATTCTTGTCCAAAAATATGACTTACATTGCATTTGTCAAGTTCTAAACGAGTTTCTTCTTGCTGTTTATGCAGGGACTGAATTTGCTTCATCTAAGTCAATATCCAACAATCAAAAGTTTACGCCAACCGCACTATATTTTCTGCTGCCAACTAAAAATTAACACGAATCACATACCGTTGTTTCTTTGTCGCCTTTAGCATACTTATGACGAGTTTCTAATCCTTGAATTTGTTGCTCGACTGTATTCAGTTCCGACTCCTTTCTAGACTTTTTCATCGCTTCTCTTAATTCCTCACTGATTCTATCCTTGTCCTGCTTCAGTTTTGTGAGGTGCTTATCATCCCACCTCTGTGCTTTTTTCAACAAGTCCAGAGTACCCCCGCTCATTATACCGGATCTTGTAAAAAACGTACCGTCAAGAGCTACGGCCTGCAAAAGTAAAATGAAATGAAATGGACAAATTCCTAGATTTTCCTACTGAGGCAAATAATTGCAGCGAACGTACATCAAATCTCTGGCCTGGCTCCAGGTCATATGCCACTCGGTTTGCATCGTCCTGTGTCTCACACACCAAAGCGTTGTTCGTGGAAAATAAAACTGCCTTTTGAATTTCCTTTGGTTTAAAATCAAGAATGTCATACAGTAGATGTACGTTTGACGGATCTCGAATGTTCCTGTCAGATCACCAAATCATTCTTAAATTAAGAATCTTTATGTATCAAGCAACACAACCTCTGAATGTTACTGTATTACTATACAACTCTTTTTGTATATTCAATAATTATTATTTATACCGTAAACGTTCTCTGATCGGTTTCGCTTCTATATTATCCAAAGGAAGAAAAGTTTCTGGCTCCAACATTTGCTCTTTTAGATACTGAATGCAGGCCCTAGCTGTTTTTTCGGTGTCTACAACTATAGCTTCCATATATTTGCCCATGACCTTGGTCACCGCGACCTTGTATTTAGAGTGTCTTGGGTGGCACATATTTATCATTCGATCGTACTGAAAGTATGAAGAAAAAAATGAGTACGATTGAGTTAGATGCTCGATTATCAACATAATATATTATAACAAATGTTAAATTACCACTCCAGGGAAGTGTGACTTGAATGTTTCAACAATTTCTTGCTTCTTTTTCCGGCGTGCCTCTTCGTGCTTATCCACCCGAGCATCCCCAAGTTTCATATTTACTTCGTCCAAACTTTTTTGAAAGTACTGTAACTTATCTATTTCAATTAAAATTGGAACGCTTCATTGGTAAACGGTTGCACGTGTCAATAATAGGCATGCCTGACATAATAGACTGCTGCTTGCTTAATAAACATAATTTGGTACCCTTTGAGCTGTGAACTTCAGATTTCAACTCATGACGAATTCTTCTTTGTTCTTCCAAAGATTGTTCATACACTCGAATGTGTTCTCCCAACTTTTCAACTCTTTTGGTAGATTCAGAAATTTCGTGGGTCAACTGTTTCATCTTGTTATCAAGATCCACCTTTTGACGGCTCAGACTATCTAAAAGTTCTTGGTCGTCTTTTTGAAGCCGGTTCACGCTAGTCAACTTAGAAATTTGAACTCGAGACTTCTCCTGCACAACTTTTTTGAGATCCCAATACTCACGAAGCTATATATTGGATAAACATAAAACCGGACACTTCAGATTAAAGACACAAGTAAGAAAACAAGAATGACAAAATGGTTGCGTCACTTTGCGTTCTTACCTGGTTGTCCTGTAGTGTAATATCCTGACCTTGACTCTGACTTTCAGAAGCAGTGCGTTCTAGGTACTCCTGTTCCAATGTCTCCACCTCCTCGACTTGTTGTCTCAATTCTGCAATGTCGTTTTCATGAGCTTCTTTAGCTTTCGTTGCCTGATCTAGAGACTTTTTAGCCGCTTCTAACTTCTTCTTCACGTGAGCCACATTTTCTTTGGCTTTAATGAACTCTGGACGTTTCGCATTCAATTCTCTTTCCTAAAATATTACCGTACATTTATGAGAATACTTCGAATGTAAATGACGGAAGTAGTTGGACTTCGTTTCGTAGTAAACTGTGTATGATTCAAATTGGTCCTCACTTTTTCCCTTTGTCCAGATTCACGAGCTGCCAAGTCCCTGTTGTAATTTCCCAGTTCTCTCTTTTTATCTCTCAATTCCGTGTCCATTTTTTCCTTCTTCTTTTCTTGCTTCTCCAGTTCTTCTTGTCTTTCCTCTAAATCCTCTCCAATTTTTTCAATATCTTGCTCAATGTAGTATACTTTGAACAAGTGCAGCTCTACTTCACGATCACGCTAAACAATATCACAATTATAGAATGTACATTTACGATAGTTCTATATAAATAGAGTGTGCTAATTGTCAGTAATCCGGATGTAAATTACATATTCATCTTTTAAGCGCTGATACTTTTCTGCCTCCTCTTTCTCCAATTTGGCTTCCTTTCGTTCAGCAGCAATTCCTTTCTTTTTTAAATACGTAAACTGTGTGTCTTCTTCGGCTTTTAACATTTCTGCCTTTGACCTCTCATATTCTTCTTTGAGTGATCCCGAGCTAAATGCAGCCATTGTTGTACAGTTCAGTTGTCAATACAGTAATAATACGGGTAAATACACTATTGACTACGGTACTACTCTACTTACCCACTAATTTCTTCAAATAACGCAGTACGTTCTTTCGGATTTTTCATGGCAATGTTCTCAACAGCACCTTGAAAAACCAAGAAATTCTTGGCCTTGACGTTTATTCCAAGTGCTTCCAACTGATTAGAGTATTGTTGTTGGCCGACAATCTATTTAAAAAGTCCTAATTGTTAGCTCGAAGCACATATTACTATCTTGATTCAAAAGCTATTGAAAAAATGGTTAACTCACTACATGTATCAAACATATATTTTTCACATTAAAAGTACATCCAACATTACTGATGAACGTTCCACAAAAATACAGAAATAAAACAACAGATAAATCATAGCTACATCAATCTCCCACTAACCATTTGGACCGATGACAGCATTGAAGGGATGTAATGGTCCAATTCTTACAAATCCTTTGTAGGATTTAAAGTTTTCCACGTCAATGTACTTGAGTGTACACGGCATTTTGAAACGATCCGGGGGTTCCTTACAACGACAACAACCGGACGCAAGGAGGTCACCTATCGTCAAAAAACATAGACACATCCCATTAATTCATCGACACTGATTGTGATTAGCTTTTGTACTTGGCAGGCTACACACTTTATGCCAGTTCAGCAGTGTAGTAAAGATAATATGAGTTTTTATGAGATATTTACAATTCGCTTAACCACTTAATAAAAATAGTAATAGATTGACACAAAAGCCGACTCGTAGTGACGATCGACATGGTCAAATAAGTTTAGTCGACCAGTTAGTAGATCAGTCAAGTTTACACACCTTAAGCGGACATCCTACCAACAAATCCAGTCACCCATTTAACGTTTCATGAACCTTTAGTCGTGGTCCCTGAATCCAAATTCTCACGAAACTGTCAATAATGTTGTGCACATAAAGTGCACTTCACCAGAAAGTCAGCAATTATTTATTTAATGTACTTGTGCAGTTTCTTTTTCCACAATACATTCAAAGTGCTCACGAATTATGCACGGAACTTCTCGTTCTCACCGAGCATCTCATTCAAAACAAAAATATTTACGAAATGGCAATTGTATTTACATTGACGATACTACTTTTATTGGATGTGTAAATAGACAGGAACTACGAAAAAGGGGAAGATGTATAATCAGCGGATACTATCCGAACCGCCAACGATGTACCACCGCCTGTAGCTTCTCTTTCCTTTATGACTCCCAACGAGTGTATAATTCTCCATGGGCCAAGCTTACCTTTGCAACAAAGACAACCTCTGTGTGAGTCAGAGCTCTGCTGGTAATTTTCTTCATGCTCTTCGATCGCCAATAATTGGATGATCCAATTTGAATTTGTAGTTCCGAAGAGGGGTAACTATTTTTTTATCCCAGCAAGAGGGGGAATGCTTAATCAATTCATCCGATCGGAGAGAAGAAATAGTCTCAATATTAACTACCTACATAAGGTAAATTATTTTTACTATATATACTGTCAATATAGTTCTGAAGTTCATACAAAATTCACGGCGGGCACAAGCAGCTCATTGGTTACCTCAAATCATGTAATAATTTTTCAGTGAGTGAATTTATCACATGATTTGAGGTAACCATTGAGCTGCTTGTGCCCGCGGTGAGTTTTGTATGAACTTCAGAACTAAATATATTGACAGTATATTAGTGGGCATTTTTTGGAAAATCAAAATATATTTTGATTTTTTAGATGTAAGAAGAGCTTGAGACTTTCCAAATGTACGAAAATGTCCATTCACAAGTTTGAGAAACTGAAAGAGATATAATATAATGTTTATTATGTATACAAAATAGCAAATTTTGAGATATATAGAATCTTTCCGCGTACACGGAGTTGCAAATTGTACCTCTAATGTCTTTGTCGGAGTAGTGCATATGGAAAAATTAAAATCAAATTACATCGGATTTATGAAACCCACATATTAAAAAATTCAAAGCTTCGTCAAGTACTAAATTGGAGGAAACATTGTTATCGTAGAGATGTAGTGTAATATATATATACATAGGTATCATCACTCATCGATCATTCATTATACTTCACGTAGTATAATATCCTTATTTTGCGAGCTATTAAAAACCACGTGTATATGTATAATGTATGTTATCCATATTGGGTCGCTGAGTGAGTGTCCAGAAATTTAGTACTCGTTTATCTTGCAAAGCACGTAATCGATTAAGCGATGTGCATCCGGAGGGCACATTATTACAAGATGTAGTATTCAATAATAAATCAATGGGTATTTTTGTAAGAGGTTGAACCCATTGACAGCACCATTATCGTTTCTCAAATGTCCGGGACATTTAGCAAAAATATGGCGATTTAATAAACTGATTTGTTTGGTAATATGCTTTTAGAGTATTTACTTCCGCTTCTCTTCTCCAGGCTAATTGATTGTTCATAATTCATTCATATAGTTAAGTGATGTTGACACTGTAATACAACTGAGCAAACACTTCCATATTACCAACATCACTCGTAGATTAGAAAACTGATTTATTCATTAAACACATAAATCGTGACCGTCGTGACGAGAAGCTCCAGTGTATTTGTAATCCTGACAGGATGATCGGTAGAATTTTTACTTCCTTCACATGCCTTCCTGTCAGTTGTTGTAAGCGTAAGTTCGTTCTTTCGCACTTCCTCGTCTCTGTTTTCCAATGGATGTACAATCGTAGACTTATTTGACGCAATAGATGTAAGTTTACCAGTTTAACTAGCTTTAATCACTTACCGCTCTGATAATGGTCATACCGTGCTTAGTTACTGGAAAAGTAAACACTTTTTTGTGATAAATGCTAATATTTAGTAGTTTATTTCATAGCGGACAATATAATTGTGACTAAATTTGTTTAGCTGATGCATTATAAACTCGTCGCACATTAGGATTTTGGGATGGTCGCCTCGTGTGTTGCACCTTCTTGACAGATTTGCATATTTTAGCCTTCACAACTTCCGCAATTTGAGTTATAAAGAGGAAAAACAAATTCTTGAGATATTTTTGTGCATAAATGTACTAAAAGTCAGCATCGTTCGCAAAGTATTGTAAGTAGGAATGGTGAATGGGGTCAGCGATAAAAAAGAGTACGTTTCAATTATTATATTAGAGATAGTAGTGGATATACCAAAATTCACACATGTGGTACACTACTTTGGTGCACAAATGCATGGGACCCTCAACGAATAAAGCACTTTTTGTCCACCTTAAAGTAAATCACCATAATTCCGCCCGTCATGCTAAAAAATCTCATCAACATTAACATAAAAACATATCATCAACTCCGAAAGATGCTTGAATACAAACTGCGATTAGGCAAGCAGACAGCATCATCTTTAGGTACGCGTGCATGCGACATAATGTCCCAGTCCCGGTACAAAATTATAGAGGTTCTTCAGTTGACGCCAGTCCTCCAATACCTATATTGTGCAAATTCTCGGCAATTTTTGGTCTAAATTTGATTTTGTTTGCAATATAATACGACTGGATATTATTAAATCAATTTCTAGCAGTACACACACGTTCATCTAAGAATGCCTAGCACAATTATTTCCACATCCCTGAAATGTGACGTCGTCATTAGCTGTTGTTTCTTTTCACACAAGCTAATAAATTTTATTTAGTACTGTACAAACTGTGGTACGTATGCATACGTACCAAGAAAGTGTATTTCAACAAAATCTAAACTAATTTTTAAACCTTGCACTTATGTTTTATTGGGCAAGTTCCAATAAACTCTGCCTTCAATTTTATAGCCTATTTGTTAAATCAGAGCAGTGGCGTATTTCATTGTGAAGAATTCATAATTTTATTTAACGTTGTCGTTACATAAAGAACGCTTTTGGTTCAACTTAAGCGAAGGGGAGACCACATAAATTATTTGCATTTGCTTACGTACTTTTAAAAAATCCTCAACACTGCTCAATTCGCTTTTCAACTGTTTGTCATAAAGACGGAAGTTCGCATATAAGAGGACAATCCTCAGAATTGTAAAATATGATAATGAGGGTTTTGTAATAAAACAATAAATGGCCACCGACAGCGAATCTACTCTGAGCAAGATGCATATGCCTGTGCGTTATTGTCTTCCGTCATTTGAATGAAGAGTGTGTCATCAGATCACTGCACTTCACCGTGTCCACTTATTAATGTCACTACTGCAAACAAAACCCCAGCAGAAAATACTTTAGCGTAATGATGAGCTAGGAGTTGAAGGAAGTTCTATGACCTTGGCCATTTTTTTTTCGTTTTGCGTGCTATGCCGATATCGAGGGTGTCCCCAAATACTACATGTGAGCATCTTTTTTAATCTCTCATTTTCCATAGGTTAGCCTTGGTATAATGTTTAATTAGTCATTATAAAAATCTTTCAAACGCATCGGAAAAGACGTCAATTCTTGCTATCTTCCTGTACTCATCATCCAAGGCATGAATATTTCTTCAATACTTGTTGACTTGATGTCGGAGAGGTCTTACTAAAGCACATTCTACGTAACTGCTGAACAAGTTGGTTTTTTGTTATGCGTCTTCTTGTTTTTTGATGCCTGCGACGCCTGTGAAGCTCGTGTACTGAGTACGTCTTGTGTTGTAAACATGCGTACTGATGGCATGTAAGTTGGATCTTCGCAGGACGTTTTTTTACATCATCGTGGGTCTGAAGGGACGAATGAGTGAGAAATTCTTCAACAATATGAGGATAATTCCTTTAAAATGACTTTACAAAGGATTACTCATTTTTGCATCGTACCTGCACAACAAACCTGACGCCTTAGTGTATTACACATAACTTCATGAATAAAGCATGTGTATATGGTGTTTAGCGACAAAAGTGCGAATGTGCGCACTGATATTCCTCAAGAGGGACGAAATGGGACCTTCCCTGCTGTCATATATAAGTGAAAGTATTTCTACAGAAGTGCGTTAATTCCATTCTAAGCGTGTGTCAGGAACAAGTGAATTTTCATCTCGGCTTTCCGCTGCTGTTTCATTTCTTTAATCGAAAAGTGACCTTTGCAAAAACATTTCTTACGGAATCTTTCAAGTGCTCCCTGAAATCTCACACGGAATTCAAAATGCATTTCAGTTTCGGAGTGTGCTTGTGCCTTGCGGCCATGTTCGCTGTTACCCTGTCCCAGCGTCAAAATTTCAGACAGTTTAACAACAACAATAACAACAACTTCAGACCTGTAAATAACAACAACAATTTCAGACAATTTAATAACAACAATAATAACTTCAACTTCCGTCCACAGCAACAACAGCAGCAGTTTGCGTTTGGAGAGGATACCAGTGACGGAAGGTATGCGTAAATAATTTTTAGGCATGACATGCTTTATCCCTCGTAAAATCGAATCACTCATATATTTCCGTTTGTTCTTAAGGTTCGCCAAGTTCAACGGCCCTGTTAAAGGCCTTCCACATGGGCACGGTGGTGGTCGATACGGTAATCCGATTTTCCACACTTACTTAGCGCTGTTTAGCAAGTTTGAGCGATAATAGCGTACCCTCATGTAGAGTGTAGAATTAAGCACGCTAAAATGCTTATCATATAAGCCCTACCTGAGTTGAAGTGGGATATTTACTACGCACGTGTATGGCATGTACTAACGTGAAGTGTGTATATAATTTGTCATCTTGATGATTTCATTTGCTTGAATTCTCTTAGGAGCCGCTGACTGTCTGTTGTGCCCCAACGGTTTCTAAACAGGAACATAAACTGCCCTCAGCGCACACAAATAGCAGTAGCAGACACCGCCGACGCAAAGAAAGTGATCTTTACAACTCAGCAAAAAGTCGATGCTTCAAGTTCAGCAAATGACCTTAATCGTCTGACCAAGGCAATAATTATTTCATCGCAAGCTCATTACAGCACGCACGTCGTTGTCAATTCTATTTTGCAATGATGTCAAAAGCTTGCGTTCCTTATCATGTAATCAAACGTTCTCCCTTCATTCAGGTTTATTTTTTTACGTAAAATTGACGTGAATGTCATCTATTGTTTTGAATGCACATTTCGATATTTACAATTTTTTACAAACTCGTTTTTATGCTTAGTATTGAGATACACAGAATCGTAAACCTAACAAGTATTTATAATTTATAACGTTCGCGGCCTATGCACTGTGTAAATTATAAACTGACTGCAATGAAATCAATAAATGGTTAAGAACACACGTAGTATCGTTGTATTACTAATGAGTTTGCGTGTCATTTGGCAAACTTTTGTCACTCTCTTCGCCCAGCAGTTTCGCAGATCTTTATTGACGAGCTAGAAAACTCATAATAGCATGGAAAGAGATCAAGTTCTGCGTTTGAATGCCAACACATTGCGAAATTTGCAGCGAATGCTTGTCATCTAGAATCCATAAAAATTGTTTTGGTCAACAGAAATGCATTATTGTATCATATCATCGGATCGACTGCTCAGTTCTTGACATTATGCCATTTTTGTGTGACATATCGTGTGCAATATGCTAACGTATAGCAGCAAATATACATATCTCTGGCTGCATCTTTTCCACAAATCTAGTCCTTCGTGTCGTTACCCAACTTTTATAGCTTTCTGCGATGTGATACGAGCACAAAGAAAACGACCTTGCTGGTAATGCAACTTTTGCATTTTTCATACTTGCTGATTAACGCTGCCTACGAGCAACGTATTCAATGCACAGCTAGGGAAGGTTGTGATCTGAATCTGCTGCAGCGAACAACCTGCGTGGTCAAGCAAGTGGACATAGAGCTCACCGAGGATACATCAAAGTTTTTTTTTAAGACCAAGACCCAATGCAGTTTCTGCAAAAAGGCAGTCCTCTTGTTTTGAAGTGCTATTGTTGTAATGTATGCGCGTAACTTGCGACAATTTCATCACCTTTCACATTGTGCACCTCCACTACGAGAGGAGGATTGTTACAGGCAGAAATTGCTTGGCTGCCTGCACGCCATCAAATTCAAGCCTAGCTAATGAGCTCATCGCCGATGATATGACAAACAGCGCACACCAAGTGACGATAATCAAGAGCGAGACATCAAGTGACTTCATTATCATCGTCCTCACGAGTCGTCTGCACTCTGTTCACCCACAAGTTAGGATCCTCCGCTGCTGATTGAGAATGATGGCTCACTTTGTTTTTATTCTTTACACGTGAGCATCGTCATTTTTCTCAATTGTTCACTTATGTGCGAGTTTATATTGGAATCGAATGGATTTGTATGCAGTCACAGTACGTTGTAATTTTTTTTCAAAGTCCTCAGTAGTACGAAGACGTTATCTACTTCGTCTCGCATTAGTCACTTGGAAGAAAAGGTTATGCATATTATGCTAATACTCCTGTTATTTTTTTTCTGAAAAACTCCCATTCTACAAGACAGTCTAGTTTAGATAAGATGAGATAAAGTTATTTTTCACACTCAACAGGTATAATCACATTCACAAACAAAGCGCGTATGGTTGTTCTCAATGTCCTTAATATAAGGTATAATTGATGTATTTTGTATATGAGTGCAATTAACCAGCAATTTTCCGCTCCCAGGCCAGTCACTTTTTCTATAGACTTCAGTTCACACACAACCACGGGTGAAGTCAATCTTGGATGGTCCTTATAATGTACAATTTCTGTTGCTGCTCAAGGTTAAACAATAATGGCTTAATATAACCTGGAAAGGCAGTTACCAATTTGTGAAAAACGAGTACAAACGTCACAAAATATTCTTACTTTTGTGTGATATGTAATACTAAATATGAGCTGAAAAGTTCGAAATTGTTCACAAATAAGGAACGAAGAGGCTGCTGATACAACTGTTGTCTTCAAAAGAATTTGATAAATCTACTTTGTACTTTCCTTTTTTATGAAAAAGTCCCATGAAGAAACTAATGGTGGTTGGCTCTGTAACTGCTGACATCGAAGTGAGTTAATTAATTTCGATGTCAGAAGATACCAATTTCAACAAAACATCAGGTAGTACAACAACAAGGGGTTGTAGTAGGGTTTAGTAGTGAGCCTGAAAAGTGATGATATATTAATACCACTAAAATGAACTAATTTTCAGTATATATTCGTATTCGCTACCAAACACTGAAAATTGACATTTTGAATTAAACTACACTTTGTCACACTCCGGGCATGGCATAAAGTTGCCTAACTTACTAACTAACAAATAACTGTTCAGAAATAACAGAGATACTGAATGTATGGCAATTTTTTTATGAAACTATACCGTGTATCATCATTGTCATGCTGTGAAAATTATCAAGTCGCAGACAACAAAATGATTGATATAAATATATGTATGTATGTGTTATATATATGACGTGGCTTGGTTCAGCAGAATGCTGCTCTTGTTTGGTAAAGGGCTTAAAATAATCTATCTGTACATGCCAGTGCAGTTCGTCCGAATACTTGTCTACATATTAAATGAGGTTCCGGATTTAATTTTGTAGATTTGATGTAAAATAATGCAATGTTTTACTAAATTTTTGGCAATTTTAAACTAATTTCCTACTAATTTGATAGTGTATCAAGTTCATTCATATGAACAAGTGTTTTCTCAGCGTACATAAGAGCTCTACAAAAATACATGAAGATTCGAATGTTAGAAAGTAATTTTTTTGAAATTCTTTGTTGTGAGAACGTAGACGACAGCTGCAAGTGCTAATGATATCCGATTTTCTACTTTTTAATGATTTTACAATGGTTTTACTTGTAGAGTATTCAGCATAAGGAAGCCCGTTGCATTTTCCTCTTTCGATTTTTTTAAATGGAAGAGTGAAAAGATGATTTATATGATGTGGTGCATTTTTACTGCTTGACAATTCCGCATCTTATGAATTACGGTTTGAGATTCTCATATAAAATATACATTTAGTATATAGGCCTATGTGATTCTCATGTGCTAAGACTTTTTTAAATAGTGGATTAGGAGTTAGGAGAGATAAATAATATTATTTTAATTCAAGAAGCATCTCACTCCTATCATTTGCCACAAAATTCGCGGAACCATAATAGATATGATGAGAATGCGCCAGCCAACCAACAATCTACGAAAAAAGCTCGTAAACTCGTTACGTTTAACAGAATCATTAACTTGTAAGTAATCTTGTAATAATAGCACGTGATTACTCTTCTGTTTGACTGGCCACGCCAGCAGCTTCTATTAACTTTGTATGCATAGGAAGTTTGTCAAACTAAAACTAACTTGCCTCAAACTTTATGATGTCACTTCGTCGCACTCCTGTGCACTTGTTACGTGGTACGGGTTTTCCCTCCTGTTCTGGTGAGTCCTTTTAGTCGCGTGTTAAACGTTTTCAGTCAGCAAATTATGTATACGGGTCATAGCCATTTGTACATTCAAACGCGCATTTACCGTTTAACAGCCATGACCCTAAACGCACTAGTGAAACAACATTGTCGGCTTTTTTGTACACACTGGACTGTCAACTGATGATATCCACTGCATTTTTCGCACACTTAAGATTCATTTAACGAAATCAAATTAACATAAATGTGCAAGTAAAGAATTTTGTTAAAATAACTTTCGCTGTATAAAGTATTCTCGATAATGTATCTAACTAATCAAAACACTAATGTATTTAATGATAACGAATCATCAGTAATTATTTGAATATCGAGTAATATCGACTGCAGTCTAAACTCAAGACTGGAGTCAATATAACTACAATCGATACAGCTACATATGTTTGCAGAAGATGGCTGTGATGGTACAATGGTAAGTCCTAAAAGTTTACGCATTTTTTTAGAAAATCGTTGATTAGCTGAATCATGTCTCATAACAATATTATATCAATTGATTGATTAACAACTACTCTTGTGCTGACTAAAAGGTTCATTTCCTAAGTTTAACTATGAATGCAATATATATTATAATAGTAAGATTTCAGCCGGATCAGAACAGGAGAGCTCTCATTTTTCTTATTTTCAACGATTTTAATCGAATGTAAATTAATTCAAGTTACACAACTGCAGTTGCATTTTAAGGTACCACCAGTAGAACCCCTTAATAATGCATCATGATGTGGTAGTACTTTGATCAATGCAAGGTTTTCAACGGAATTCATGGTTTGCTGATAGCGGTATCCTATAACCGTCGCTGCGAGGTCAAGGTTTTTCGAGTTTCGTATGGGAATTGCATATTTTTTGACACAAATTGGTATCTGTTTTGTAGTAATATAATGCTTGATGGGCACTGATTTGAGGGTTTCTTCATTTTCAAGATGCTTCAAATACATAATATATTAACTTGCTGTATCATTGCTATATATTACCATTGAATTTGCCGAATGATTACATTCTGTGGATAATGAGTTTGACCTAAATGTCACCATAATATCGGAATGGGAATTCAGCAGATATATTCAGATACCAATACTTTGAGTATTTGACGTAATGGCAGAAATATGGTGAAGGGGAAGAATAATGAGAAACAAAACATAACAAGTGACTAGAATAAAAGACATGAAGGAAATGGAAGTGAACAAACTTAAATCATGCGTGAATACCTTCGTAATAGTGGCATTCGCGATATGTTACCAAAACTAAAAATGTGTGCAAGAGGTATTTTTTAAAACATTTTTTTAAAATACCCATTTCATATATTTGAGACAACAATTCTGCTAAATAGCTTAATTGTGGCTCTGAATGCCACGTATCATATTCCCATCCCCATTAGTCCTTCCTGTCCATCCTAGTAGAAAAGTTTTGCACTTACGTTGAAACTATGCTCTGAATTTGAATTAGATGGAACCATTTTTAGAATGAAAATATTTTTCTTGAGCCAATAAATTTAACGAGCTCATAAACGAATGTCGAATGCCATATCACTACAAACGTTCTTCAGAAAAATGCATTTGAATGTATGTGCAATGACTATCTCAGTTATTGCCGAGTAGATGTGATGTGATTTTGAGTACTCATATTTTGCTTACTAAGCAGCTTCACGCCAAACGGTGAGGGAAAGCTTGCTGTAAGGAGTGTATTGAGAGAAGCCTAATTATATATGCTTTACGTAAATTATACGTATAAATTGGATTAACTGATAAATAATGCTTATCAGCGTCTTTTTGTTTACTGAAGAAAAGCTTGAAGACGACAATAGATATTAAATTTGGAAAATGCATTCTTTTGTTACGCATGTTCATACGATCCTGGGAGCATAAGAAGAGCATGTAATTTATGAAAGACTTTGATTTAAAATTGAAAAATAAGTAGTCCGGAGATTAAATAATCTTGAGTATGTTGTTACAAGTGAAATTATAGGTTCCACGCCCATCTTCAGCAACAACCGATGGTAAAGGCATATCGTACCACGAATCCTGAATGCTTATGCCACTAATAATATGATGAACGTTTATGTTCAAAGGGTCTCACCCTATGAAAAGAAGCGTTGTTTCTTGTACCGTACAACGTTGACAGTTCAAGAGAGATTGTGACGGGATATTCTTCGCTTTTCGTTACTACCGTAGCTTGTTCACGCATTCTTTAGGTTGCTTTTTCTGTGTTGATTGCACCACTTGACTTGGCTTAGGTTTGTGTGCTCATCGTGAAAAATAATCAAACTTGAATATAAAAATACTTAATTTCTAGGTACTTGGTTGATTACACATGAGTATGAGTTTGTTGCATAACCCTTGTGGTGTGTTCGTTTAAAGTTACATAGGCACGTAAGGAATTAATATCGTGGAGACAACAGGATGTACGCAACCTTTGCGTTGGATGACAAGGGAGGCGTACATTATGCTTGTCTTGTTGAGGATCTCATCTAGTTTCTCATTATCTATTACAGACGTAAAGTGGATATTGTAAACCAGTGAGAAATCCAAATAATAAGCTTGTCGGTTATGGTAAGCATACTGCAAATGTAAAACCCATGCTGAATTTGATTGCACATAAACTCATTATTCACAAAAAGACAAAAATTGTTGTGGTAAGCAAGAAAAATAGATTAATCCACAACTCATATCGCGCACAAAATTTTAAAATAAATTAATAATAATACACTGGGCAATACGCAATCGGTTTGTAATTAACAGCAGTAAACAACATCGTAATTGAGAGATAAAAGCAAGTAGTCTACACCGCAGGATTTTAAATGCTTCTTTTAGCGAACTAGTGGCAAAGAGCAAGTGGCATGAACATACAATACGGCTTATCTGTCAATGACATTTGCACACGTACGCAAACTGCACATTACTATAAATGATTTATTGATACCACAATGTGGTGAGGTGCTTGCTTTATCCATTGAGAGTTAACCAATCAACTTGGGATGCGAGCGTTGTGAGGAAGCAGGAAAACAGCATGCTTGTTACGTGTTAATTTTTCCAGTTTTCTGCAGCTGCTTAAAGACTGTTCCATAAGCTGACGTTGATGAACTTTGATTTTCCAATGTGAAGAGATGCAAAAAAAATCGCCGGCCGGTCAACTAAATATGACGTTTTTGTTAATGGAATGTCATGCATTCATAGAGCTCCAGAACTCTATTGGAGTCTGCAAGTACAGTGTTCACAAACTGTAAGCGCTATGTGGTAGGATCAGAAAAGGAACGAAAACCCACACAGATTACCTGAAATACTACTAAAACTGGAAAAGCAGCAATTATTTACTGCCGGAATCAGTCAATTAAATAAGAAATCTTAAAATTATTATATCGCCATTACATGTTGACACACTATGATTATTATTGTTTGTATTTCTTTTTAAAACCGCGAATGACTAATTTAACGTTAAATCTGGTCATTTCGTGTGTCGTAGCTACATTTTAAATGACAGTTAGGTCATCACACAAACATTTTGAGTGCTGAAAGACCTCCGGCGAGAAGTAGTCTATTTAGATAATACCGTCTGAAAATTAGTCACCCGAGAAAAACGCAGAGCACTCTCTTTCATTTACGTTGTGTGTAGCAGAGGACGAGTAGCCGTTGATATATTCAATGACCCCTAGCTTTTCATTTCAGCGACATTCGTTTATCAATTAGGCACGCACTTGGCCAGTTGTGCATTTTATATTCCATAAAAATTCAAGTATAATTAGTATAGTATAGTATAGTCAAGTAGTATAGTTTCTGTTTGCTAATCTAGAAGGTAAAGTTGGACTTATGACTGGTAGCAAATTTAAAGGCAAATTACTCGAAAATGATAAGTTGCTCTTTACTTCGACTAGGTATGATGTCACTGTGACTCATTTCAGTTATCTCATCCAAAAAGCACAGAAAATAGATCCAGAATCATCATGTTGACAAATGTGTGGTGGATGGGAGAGCATGCATTCTCTTGCTACAGACTACAACAAAAGTTAATGTCCATTATAATAAATGCTATAAATCCATTTAAATGGAAGCTTTTCTTGGAAGAAAGGCCGAGATCGTTCATCAGCACTTTGGCTCCAAGACAGTTATAGTCATATTAGTGAATACAAGAAAAGAAACTGTAGCACGTAATAGGTACGTAATGTGCATACTGTACAACTGTTTCAGTTTTCAAATTCCAGCTGCACTTGTGGTGAATCTAACTGATATCTATTGAGGCTCCTCACTTATTAAAAGTAGATAGATTTGTCAAAGATCTCAACAGCTTGTGTTTAAGTTGACGATGTTGCAGATGTTCACTCTGACATTAAAAGCCAAGTAATCTGAGTCAGGCAATTTCTGAGCTGTCTCTTGTTCCTTCCATCTTCATTTGACTGCCTAACACATATAACTTTCTCACATTTTTTTTCTATGCTCAGAATCCAATTTGCTACCTCGAATAGGCATATTATGCAGCGTGATATATGATTGAGCAAAAATTCACACTTTAGGTTCTTGTCTGGAAAACAATTCCAAGTGGACGGTGCTCTCTTGATCCGACAGCATAGACAATTTAAGATATTAGGTTAAACTAAGTGAATTTCTACATGTTAAATTATTACCATCCAGAGCAATTGTTTCGTGGAAATCCTGCTTCTGTAAAATTTTCTGAATTAAGCGTACAAAACGGGAAGTGTCAAGCCCACTCGGTGTTTTACATGCGGCATCACTGATTGCGTGAGTCCACTTTTTTTCTAATTCTAATTCTGAGTAAACATTAATTTTGCACTTATGTCAAATACGCAAATGTCAATAATTGTTAATTGGTTTGTTATTTGAGTAAATACACTGAAATTGTGTTGTCTTTATACATGCATAATTCATACGTATGTATGTCATAGGGTTTTCGTAAACAACGACAAACGAGGAAGAGTGATCATCAAACTATAGCTCAACCATTGGACAATCGTATACAGTACATGAGTACATATTATATATATTATTGTGGTCTCCAAAAGTTAGGCAGCCAATTCAGCGACTGATGGTTAGTACGTTCCCGGAGCTAGCACGTAAACCGAAATACTGAAATAGAAGAACCACATTGTCCAACTCCCCACACACATCCGGTTGCTACCCTTTCTAACAATGAAGGAGCAACAGCACCAAGAATATCTAATAACGGAAACCATGTCACCAGTCGACAAACCTTTTAGTAGCAGCGCGGTTTCAACATGGAGGGAAGCTTGTATTGCATCCGAGGTTGTACTCAGTCAGTATCAGCAAACCCTCCAGAAAGAAATCCAAGCAATCAAAGCGGCAGAGCTTCAACTTTTGGAAATCCGGCAGCGTTTAGCCAGCAGGGAACAATTGCGACATCAAGTAGTGGAGCGGGTTCCATTACGAGTCAACAGATCTCAAGGTTAACTTTTAAAAAAAGTCTGATTAGCAAGTCAGTCATTATGATACATTGGTGTGTAAGTTTTAACGTAGTATCGAGTAAGACTGACTAGACAAAAAGATTTTGAAATGTATACGAAAACTTTTATATTTTTTGCCTAATGAGTTGGAGAGGTTAAGATTCAGCAGAATCGAAATTTCAGTTCCAAACCAAACAATCTTAGTGCCTTACACAGCTAATTGTTTTAGTTTGATCTCTGCGTGACATTTATATGCACACTTGATGATAATATTTGTCATACCTCGTTAAGTTACAATCATCCATGTGCTATCAGGTTTACGCAGTTATTTAAGAAGTACGAATGTGAATTATAGCCGATATATTTCTTGTGTACATCAATTTTTCACCAAGAACCTTCAAAATTTGCAACTAAGTTTTTATTTTATAATTATTTATTACTATTTCTATGTGACATTTCAATAATACGCGTAACAAGATCCTTTTTGCTGTATCTCATATTTACTACATCAAAGCTTGCCTGCTAAAACACTTTCATTTATCATTGATTAATTGCACTATACCACATTGGTGAAAGGCATATAAAAGCTAAATTATGCTTTGTTTGCATGTATGGTACAGGAAAATCGTCGTCTTTTATTTGTCTCCATAATGGCTATTACTAATTTATTGACTCGGATTCTGTAAATTCATACATATGCCAATCCACACAACGGGTGTTACTTAGTAAACTGCATGTCACATAAAATGACCCAAATTATTCAAGCAGAGTGACGCAATACGTTTTGCCGTCCAGTTGAAATTTAAGGTTTGTGCATATTATTCTGTACCCTCAGTGCTCAGGTTTTGACTAATTATAAATTTTATAAAATATTAAAAATATTTTACATTTGCCTTTCATTGAAGATTTTCCGGTAGGTAATTTAGTGCAAAATATGGTGCAAATGCGTTGTATGTAGTTGTACGCCTAAGTGCTATAGGATGTGGAATTCTGACCTTACTACTGAACTAATTACAGAGTGGAAAGTGACAATGTGATACGTAGGTCGATATCTTGCGCCCTGTAGATATTACCATTACCCATCTTCAGAAGACACCATACTGAATCCAAAGCGTTTCTCCAGATCGAGTAAAAATAGGGCGTGGAAAAGGAGTGTAGACACTTTGCCTTAAGTTTTTCTTGCCGATTTTTAATTCGTAATTGGACTAACCAAGTTGTATCTTTATCATTACCTACTGTGTGATACCTATTGTACGATACTGTAGGCAATGCCGTTAATTCACTGGCCACAAAAGCCCAAAATTATTCATTCTACACAATTCACGAGAATAATTAAAATCCCCATAAGAATCCTCAAAATTCTCCAATGTACAACAGAACACAAAAATCACGTGTAGGCATACGATGTTTTTTATCATGTTAGTCCTTAGGTACTGTAAGTACCTATATGTATGTCCAGTTTTTCACAGTGATTTTAGGAGGAATGACCTGGTGAATATGATGTTCACCGAATGCATTAACTACGTGTAGGTATGAACTACGCGTAGGTAGGTTTATATAAACGTACATCACTTTGCTGGAAACTTGATATTGAGAACATATATGCATCTTTTGCTAGGTAGGACATCATCATACCATGTCTACGCCTACATTCATATAGTAAAGATGCTTCACGCCGTATCCTAAAGCAAAACCCAGCTAGTAAAAAGATTTCTTGTCTATCTTTAAAATTTCCCATTTAAATGGTAGAAACGCCTTTGTTTGTCCTTCACTCATGCAAATGGAAGCTAAGTACTTTACTATGCACAAAATCCACTCTTCAACATTTCTGGCTTGGTTCGTTTGTGTGAGCTTTAAATGGAACAATACGTTTTAAGATGATTAACAAAGAACATTGTTTGCAAAGTTAAGGACATACTTCATGACAATTAACCAAAGTCATGCTCAGTACATTATAAATAAAGGTTTAATTTAACGTGCTTAATGGTGTTTTTACTTCATCTACACCTTCACAGATTATTGTATACAACTCATAATCATCGTATGCATTTGAAGAAGCGGCGTGTTTATCTCGTTCCAGAATCAACCCTGTATTTTGGCAACTGCAAGAAGATTTTATAGTGTGGGTTGTGAAGCAAGCAGAACAATTGGCAAACACTGACGGGAGGTTGAATGTCGGCTGAGCACCCGATGGGAACGAGACTGGTTTAGCAAGAAAATCAATGGATTGTGATTTTCTGCGTGGTAAGCCAATCCAAATAGAATAGAATAGAATAGAATGCTTGTATTCGGCAGATGTAATTGCAGGCATTGTATAATGTCTGGAGGATGTTATCCGTGACAGTTTCATTGCCTTGTGTGGTGAATGTGCTGTTTGACGGGTATCGTTCGTCGGATTTCGTTTGGTGAGACTGGAATAATACTCACCCACACATCAGAGTAGAATTTATGTGACTTTCGTGGTAAAGTCATTCCCAAAACAAGTTCAACAAGTCAGCAGAGAAACCAACCAACAAAGACTGAAGTTTTTGAAAGGTGGTAGAACTGAATGAAAGTCAGTCGCCTCTTGGCAGCAGTGGCGAGAAGTAATCTCACTTCTCAACTCCAGTACGCTCATTGAATATTAGTCATCCGAAGATTGAGAGTCTTCAGTGAAATTATGATCTGTCATAAGGCCCCTTGTGGTAGGAAGGGTTTCGCCCTTCTTTCCCTTCTTTTGGCCTCTTTGATTACCTCCAATGATGCCACCCCGAATGCAATCGGCCCTCCGCCGGTACCGCCGCATCCTTTTCAAAACGGAACGGAAGAACAAGCAGTCATATACCTTGGCGAGCTGGAATCACGCTATTCCACGGCTTGCAACAGACAAATCACCGTCCGCTGGGATTACATTACTAATGTTACTGCTGAAACGGCAGCAGCTTCAGTAAGCACCCTTAAATATTGTATTCTTTAAAAACATACTAGGACATAAAGTTTTGGCACGAACTCATTCAACACGGGTATTTGCAGACGGCTGCAGATGCTGAATACCTTAGTTTTCAGTCAAACATTCAACAGGAAATTTTGGCCAGGTTTCCAAATTGGCGTGATTTTCTGAATGACACTGTTAAGCGTGAGTTTAAATACCTATCTATACGCGGACCTGCGACTATGCCACCTGCTGATGTAGTGGAGGTAAGCAGTCAGACATTCTAATGATTTACAACAATTGACAATGGACACTGCCATTTCATTACATTTATCTGCAAATGAACTAGATGACCAAACTTCAAAGTGAGATGGAAACCTCATACGCTACCGTGGCAGTCTGTGACTACCACAATTCCTCAAAATGTGATTTGCGGTTGGATCCAGGTGTGCTTGAATTGTCAAATCGAGAGCATGCAAACTTGATTTTATTTCAATATATTGGATTGCATATAGAATATATTAGTTTGTTTCACAGCCCAGTTGAAGTATGTATGTAGAGGAGCCCAGCATTATATATTCAATACTATTATCCTATTTTGACATTTCAGAAATCGAGGAGAAATTGACTACAGTTAGGGATCCCGATGAATTGGCTCACTATTGGACTGCATGGTGAGTGTAGCAACAAGAAAGTCCACAGTCGTCGCACTAACAAGTCCGTCCGTCTAATTTATAATTTCTTACTAATAGGCACGACAAAATGAGCGAGGCCGTTCCTCCAGCCAAGTATCAACAATTTTTAGCATACCAATCAGCAATGGCGAGAGCCAATGGTAAGTTTGTTCACCATCATCTGCATCAAAATGAATACACGTTGAACTGAACTGATTTTTCCTTAAACTTTCGTGTAGGTTTTAATGATATGAGTGAGATGTGGATGGTTGCCTACGATGATGAAACGAGTGGGTGGACAGCTGCGGATTTCAAAAGGCAAATGCTGGATATCTGGGAGCGGCTGAAACCAATGTACCTGAAATTGCATGCATATGTTCGAATGAAACTCAGGAGAATTCCTGAATACTCGGGCATCATTGAGAAGTGCGGTTACCTTCCTGCACAATTGTTGGGCAACATGTGGGCTCAGGTAAGTATGAAAAAGAGAAGATAGTACGGCAATGACAATTTGTCGTTGACCCTTCCGTTTGCATAGATCTTACTTTGAATGTTGTTTGGTCCGTCTAGGATTGGGCCACACTGGACAACATTACAAAACCATTCCCAGAAGCTCCATCATTGGATGCTACGGAAGCCATGATTAAAAATGTACAGACAACGTTGTAATAGTTATGACCGCAGTTGCTTTGTTGAATTTTGGCATTAAATTGGTTATTTCATTACATAGAATTACACGGTACTGCGAATGTTCCAAGAATCCGACAAATTCTTCACCGATTTGGGGCTCCTTCCTATGACTGACACGTTTTGGGAAAAGAGCATGTTAGAGCGACCTACTGACGGGCGCGAAGTTGTCTGCCATGCTAGGTAAAGCACAGGTTTTTGTTTCGGCTTGATTAGACGAAAATTGGGTTTTGATTATTTAAAATATTTTTTCGATTACTCACAGTGCGGAAGATTTCTGTCTTGGAAGAAACAGCAGAGACTTTCGGTAAACAAAAGATTCAAAATATCAAAATGTAATCGGTAATAAAATGTCCAAAAAGTGAACTTACGATCTTGTAGAATTAAACAATGCACGAAAGTGACCATGGATCAATTGGTGACGGTTCATCACGAAATGGGACACATAGGTAAATGTTTTTGGGTAAACCAAAGCTTTCAATTTTCCACTACTAATAAATCTAATCTCATATTTTCAATTACAGAATATTTTCTCCAGTATACAAATCTGGACTACATTTTCCGTGAAGGAGCCAATCCCGGCTTCCATGAAGCAATTGGGGATGCTTTGGCTCTCGCTGTTGTTACACCGCGGCATCTCCAATGTGCACTAGAATTAGACCTTGGACTGGGACCTGAACTATGTGCCGATCGCAATGTTGGTTATAAACAAGGGGGAGGAAATGTGACCGAAACTGATATCAACTTTTTGTATATTACTGCTCTGCAAAAGGTAATGAATATCTTTTCAACAATAATGTAAACTGCCTAACAGTTGTGATGGAACATTGCTTGCAGCTCGTCTTCTTCCCATTTGCTATTTCTATGGATAGCTGGCGTTGGGAGGCTTTTGAGGGGAAACTTACACCGACGCAGTACAATCAACGGTGGTGGGAGATACGGACGCAAAATCAAGGAATTAAACCTCCTTCCGACAGAAATTCGACTAACCTCTTCGATCCTTCTGCGAAATACCACATTGTGGCCAACGTTGAGTATCTGCGATACTTCATCAGTCACGTTCTCCAGTTCCAATTTTACGAGTCCATGTGTATTGCTGCTGGGCAGTTTGACCCTGGAAGTAACACCTCACGACCTTTGTACCAGTGCGACTTTGCAGGCAGCAAGGAAGCTGGACAACTATTGGGGTATTGTGAGATTACACCTATTGGCAGTTAGTAATAACTTAAATACCATTCTTTTCTAACGTTGCTTTTTTTAAAACAGAGATATGCTGAAGCTTGGCTTTTCCAAGGGATGGCCAGTAGCACTTGAAGCAGCTACAGGAAGTCGAGAAATGTCTGTCGCTCCGTTCGAAAATTACCTTGCGCCTCTCATGAAATATATAGACGAGCAGCTCGCTGAAAACGGAGAGACACCAGGGTTTGGAGGTAACTGTTAGAATAAAAAAGCATGCTAATCGCTGGTATGCCAATCGACAGAAATTTGAAGGATTGTCATATACCGAGTTTGTATTAACAAAAACCTTATTCAAACATAAACGCATGTTGCTTTACGGAATGTTCTATATGAGCTACTTTCCATTCTCTTTATGTCTACTATTTTCTAAACGGTTTTCCGGAAGATGGAATGTCCAATAACAAAACAATGAGAGGGTATTGATTTAACAGCAATTCTAATTCCAACCCTTTGTGTTTTTGTAATATACGTCCACTTGCCAGATCTATTATTTCTTCCTCTAATCGCTTGTATATACACACTTGGCATGCACATTTGAATAAATTGCTTCATTGCATCCTCTTATCGCATGACACTTATGTACTACTGCTTTTTCACCCCACTGAACTTCACAAATTTGTCGCACTATTGTACCTGGATTATGCCACATTTACTCTTACTTTCTCTATTACCTTTATACATACTGTATTCTGCCATGATATATAAAGGTCATCCATTTACCTAGAGTAAAGCTAAAATGGAAACTCATTGACAAAAGCTTAACGCTGAAAAACATGAAAATTATTTCCTCTATGACAATCTAAAGAGAGCTGTGAAGAAGTCGCCAAAAACTACCTGAATCAAGACTATGAAAAGCAGGCTTCTCAGTGGGGTGTGCGGGCTGCCGAGGCAGAGTGGAATTACGTAACAAACCTAAAGAATGAGACGGCGAAGCAATTGTCGGAAGACATCAATATCGCGGTAGCTAACTTTGATAAGCGAGAATGGAAACACCACATCCAACATTACGACTACAACTCGTTCAAGGATCCTGCTGTAAAACGGCAGTTGAAGAAGTTGAATGTCATCGGATCTGCTGCCCTTCCAGAGGATAAGCTAATTCGAGTTAGTGTAAAAATAATCATTCGAGGTTTAATAGTTGCCTGTCGCATCTTGGAGGAACCAGAATATATGTTGACGTGATTTTGGTTGCTTCTAGTACAACAAGCTTTCCTCGAGAATGACGGAGGTATATGGAACCGCTAAGATATGCCCATTTCAGAATCAAAATTGTGACTTGGAAAAAGATGGCTTAGCATTGAATCCCGGTAAGTGTCATCGGTTCCTGAAAAATCCATCGGGTGTGGTCTATTGAGGTAATGGTTTGACGAAAATGCAATTTTATTACAGGAATTGAAAAGATTCTCACTACAAGCCACGACTATGACGAACTAGCCTATGCATGGAAAGCATGGAGAGATGCAACTGGAAAGGTTTTGAGGGCAAATTACTCTGAATTTGTGGACCTGGGAAATGAAGCAGCACGTCTGAATAGTATGCGTTGTTGCTATTGCAGTAGTGAAGTAATGTCTCTACATGTGAGGCATGTTGTCTGCGTTGCAGTAATAGGTCAATTTTGTAATTTTTATTCCAGACTTCACAAATCTGAAGGAAATGTGGTGGCGTAAGTATGAATCCAGTACATTTCAAGCCGATTGCGATGCCTTGTGGAATCAAGTGAAACCTGTGTATGAGGAATTGCATGCCTACGCTCGTTACAAACTGAGAAGTAGATATCCGCAGATTAAACCTGACGATCCTATTCCAGGTCATGTATTAGGTATGTTACGAGTCACACCATTGCATTGGTTAACATTTAACATTTATTTTCAGACTTGATTTCATATGTTAATGTAAAGGCCGACTCTGATAACTACTGATGAATTTTAATGTAAAGGCAACATGTGGAGTCAGAGTTGGGAACACATTTACGATTTGCTCGTTCCGTACCCAAATGCTACTCAGTTTGATGTGACGGAAGCCCTGAAAAAGGTTGTTTAAATCAGTCATGTTTGAAGAAATGAGCCACATCTTTCTTAGACAATATATTGAATGCATTGTTGATTTATATTTGACAGCGATACCCATCAGACATACACGGGGTCACTGAAATGTTCAAGACAGCAAACGAATTCTTCACGAGCATGGGTTTGGAAGATATGAGTGTGTCATTTGGTCCGAAAGCAATGGTGGTCAAACCTGATAACAGAGAAGTTGTTTGCCATGCCAGGTATGGTTCCTTTCTGGCTTACACAATAAGAGAAAGTTGTCTGAATATTGTCTAACTCATTTTTCATGTTAATGTAGTGCGTGGGACTTTTCTGATGGCAAAGACTTCCGGATCAAAATGTGCACCAAAATCAATCAAGAAGATTTCATAACCATTCACCACGAGCTTGGGCATATTCAGTACTACCTGAATTACAAACACTTGCCATTCACATTCCGGACGGGAGCAAATCCAGGTTTTCATGAGGTTAGCACATTTAATTTCTGTGACAAAAATTTTGATTCCTACAAATATTCTTCCAGTGGAAAATTCTCCAAAACTACCTGGATAAATTGTTGATATTTGATGAAAATATTTAGGCAATCGGAGACGTTCTCGCCTTGTCCGTTAGTACTCCGAAACACATGGCCAAAATAGGGCTCACTGCAAATCAAGATAATATTTCGGATGAGTCGACCATAAACTATTTGATGAAAATGGGTCTCGAAAAGGTACTGTTTAAGTGTTACGGGATACCTGACGAAGTGATTCTAATAAGCTCAATGAAATATTCATGTGAATTTGCGATTGATCCTAGATTGCTTTCCTTCCATTTGGCTTCCTCCTTGATTCCTACAGATGGAAAATGTTCGACGGATCGATTGCTCGCGATAAATTAACTTACAACTGGGTCAAGATAAGGTGATTTGTCATGATGTTATGAATGATTCTATGCTAAGATAGCATTGGCACAATAAGCAGAGTTTTTGTGATTCACAAAAGTGCCTTTCGTTTTACAGGAGCGACTACCAAGGTATTATTCCACCTGTTGTTCGAAGTGAAACTGATTTTGACCCGGCATCGAAGTACCATGTACCATGTATGTAATATTCAAATCTGTTAAATTTATGGACAAGTACCAAAGCAGCATAATAATTTGTGTTCACATGAACTAACTTTTTAGCTGACACTCCCTACATTCGATATTTCGTGAGCCACATTCTGCAGTTCCAGATTTACAGAGAACTTTGTAAGACAGCGGGTGAATATCCAGCTCATCCTTTGCATGAATGCGACTTTTACCAAAACGCAGCCGCCGGAGCACAAATGAAGTAATTTGCAAAGAGCCCGATTTTAGACAAAGATAGGTATATAAATAGTGAATAGATGACTTCACAGCTAATTATGTGGGATTATTTTCATTTTGCAGGAAACTTCTTCAAGCCGGAGCCTCCAAACACTGGAAGGAGACGCTCCAAGAGTCCATTGGAATTGATAAGATGGATGCTACGGCGTACCAAGAATACTTTCAACCTTTGGTGAAATTTTTACAAGAGTTTAGAGCAAAGGAAGGCTATCCTATTGGGTGGTCCAAAACTGCTTTTGAAAGTTTCGTAGAGAAAGCTTAAATACGATCTCCGTCTCTTCGGAATGCATGTTTTTTAATCGGTACTCAATCCTATCCTAATCGTAAAATTAAATTTAACATATCAAACCAATGTCAGCCTGTTGTTTTCTAACTAACTTTTAAAAACGAGTGCATTTAATACGTGTACGCTTTAATATTTTTACTTTAAACATTTATCAAATTCTTCTTAAGCAAAAATAAACTTTTACTTCACTTTTGTCACTGCAGAACTAAACGGATAAAAAGCTAATTTGGCGCAATATGGAAGACAAGTTAGGAAGACTGGTTAGTTGTGGCCTGGCTTTGCAGAGACTGTCATGTAAATTCAAAAGTCGTTGTTTAGGATAAGTTCCCAAAGCATAAATATTTGAGATGTGTGTAATCATCAATTCCATGTCGAGACCCTTCTCGGCCAAATCCGGATTCCTTAATTCCTCCAAATGCTGCTTCAGCAGCGGATATAATTCCTTCGTTAATTCCCACCTGTTTAATTAATAAAAATTCGTCAAATGTACGCATTAAGTAGAAGTTAAAGCACCAAAGTCTCGTTCCGACTTACCATTCCGTATTCCAACGCAGAAGAAACTCTTCGGATTTGCGATAAATCGTTGCTGAAGAAATACGAAGCTAGACCACTTCTCGTGTCGTTTGCAATTGTCAGAGCTTCTTCCTCGGTTGAGAATCTATGTGTAGAAAAATTATGTATAATGTTGAAACTTGGTAGTAAATACAGTAGTGCAGCAGTCTCTTACTTGATGGTCATCGCCACAGGTCCAAATATTTCCTCCTTGTAGACTTGCATGGAGGGAGTAATTCCAGCTAATAAAGTCGGTTCGTAGTATGTACCGCCAAGATTGTGGGGTTCTCCACCGACAATCTTCTTGGCTCCTTTGGAAATTGCATCATCTACCAGCGCCGATACCTTTTAACAGGCGGATGACAAATGAAAGTCATCATTTAAAAGATTGAGAGTCTCAATTTGAGACTGATTAACACGCAAACTGAGATTAAAGTACCTTCAAAAACTGATTCTTATTGATAAGAGGTCCTTGAGTTGAATCTGGATTGAGTCCATCCCCAACAACCAATGACGACATTGCCGTCTTCAGTTTTTCTACAAGTTGATCATGAATTTTTTCATGTACGAGAATGCGATTCGTGCTTACACAAGTCTGCAAAAAAGGGGAAAACTGCATATTCCTTTATCAAATTGGATCAAAGCAACAATCGAGCCATTGGATTATCACCTGCCCCGTATTTCGAAATTTAGAAGCCATTAGACTCGCAATCGCCTTATCCAAATCCGCGGACTCGAATACAATGAATGGTGCATTGCCTCCCAATTCCAATCCAAGTCTTTTCACCGTGGCAGAACACTGTTTATAAAGAAGTTTTCCGACAGCAGTCGACCCTACAGGAGAAAAGTGACACTTTTCCAACAATATTCGGCAAGTCCTACACATTTCTCATTATGAAAGGCATCACCTCTCAATTACAAACCTGTGAATGATATTCCTGCAACAAGCGGACTGTGGCACAGTGTTTCTCCAACACGGGGAGTATTTTCTCTGCTAGCAGTTACGACATTTATTACTCCCGGTGGAATACCGGCTTGGCTTGCGGTGTCTGCTAAGAGAAGCGCAGAAAGAGGTGTGTCTTCAGCAGGTTTAATCACACAGGTGCACCCACTTGCTAGAGCTGCAGCAGCTTTTCTGGCAATCATTGCTGTTGGGAAATTCCACTAGTTTAATAACAATCAAAATTCTAATTAACAACAGCATTCGTGATTAACGAGTGGGTAATATCTTTTACAGTATCTTCCTCCATAATTGAACACTTGTCGCTTACAGGTGTTAGCATTCCAACCACTCCAATAGGCTCCCTGACCAAAGCCATAGTTTTTGATGGAATGGGACTGCACAAGACTTCACCCTGGATAAAAGATCGACTCTTAACCCGTTTGCTAGTTGAGAGACGTTAATAATCGGATTCATATTCTACACTAATAACTTTTCCAAGAAGAATGGTTAAAACCTACATTAATGCGCCGTGCTTCCTCGGAATACCATTCAAGGTAGTCTGTGCTGTAGACAATCTCACCGGCAGCTTCCTTTAAGGGCTTTCCATTCTCCAAGGTGAGCACCTTGGCTAGCTCTTCTTGCCTGGACACGGCAATTTCATACCATTTCCTCATGAGTTTTGACCGTTCCTGGAATAGAAACAGCGAACCTCAAGTAAAATTCCCCTTGGTTGGCCGTGATTTATCTTTTCACATAGATAGCAAACCTTTCCTGTGGTTTTTCGCCAACTCTCAAACGCCTTTCTAGCTGCCTGGATAGCTAGCTCAGTATCATCTTGATTCATATCTGGAACATTAGCCAGGACTTCATGCGTCGCAGGGTTTGTGACTGCGAACGTCTTCCCCGACTTTGCTCCGACCCATTCCCCATTGATAAAGGCCCTGTCGTGCAACATTCTATTATTCAAGGTTAGAACTCTGAATGTTTTGGGAAGTTGGAGAAAGTTGTGCCTCTACCGAAAGAAATTTGGTCCAATCAATATTATGCTCGACTGCAATTATGTGACTGATTGAATTCACGTGTCCAGTCAAATTAAATCCTTACCAGGAACGCACGTGAATAGCTCACCAATCCACTCATGATCTCGCAAGTTACATGTATGTATCTTTAGAGTTGAACAATTCGGCTCCTCTTCTATTTCCCTCAGCGTAGTGGGAATGTCGAGCTCTGCTGGAGCTTATCAATTCGGTTCGAAATGCAATACACTCTACATACATATGTATATGCGACCAAGTTGCCACGTACGTGAGATCAGATGTTCTTCACAGGTTGTCGCAATGTGCTCTCAGCTCTGTGAAGCCACTGCCAGCCCAGAGATGTGGTAATGGTCCCGATCCAGACTCCAGATGTATCCAGAGGTATACGTGGAGTGAGACCAAAGCCTTTTTTCGTCCTGTGTGGCTTGATCCTTGAATTCACTGAAGTGAGAATGTGATTTGCCTACCTCCAGTAATACGTAGGGATTTAATTCATTATTACCACTTCAAATCGTTAAATCAGTTATTCAGGTGTGACAGACAATCTGTGAGAAAGTGATTCTCGCAGTACTCTTAATTCATAAGCCAAGCTGGCAGGGAATCTGAGAAATAGATGAGCTCAGGTTCACTTTTGTGTGAAGTCTCAATAATAGTCGCGAATCTCGATGATGTTGACCACCACTCAGATGCCCTGGTCTTCCCAGAAATACTTAAAATTAAGCCGAATGACTGCGTATTCATTAATCTAAATTAAGGCACAAGGCTGAATTCATCTGTTACTGATTCCCGTCATGTACATATGCACATGTGAAATCTAAAGTACTGCTATGCTGGCAGCAAACTAAAAGAAAAAAAACGTTTATGTATTCATGCATCTCTGTACAAAATGCTTGTAAGGCTAGTTTTACTGAGGCGGTATTACTAGTATATTTATGTGGAAAAATTTCTTCCCGATTTGTCGTATTCATGACATTGTGTATCAAAATGGTCCGACTTGTAACGTCTCTTGGGGGGTAATCATTCAAGGCACTTGAAAGCATTTACTAGAGTGCAAGGAATAACTCGTAGCATAAAGATCGATCTACCGAAAATTATGATAAAATTCCAATACATTGATGAACGTGGAATTTCACGTGAAATAAGATAAATAACAAAATGTGTATGCTCAAATTCAGTACAGTTTTGATGATCTTTTCATAGATGAAATTAAAATGGAATGCGGTATTCTGAAAAATTGACTGACATTGTAAAGTTTGCTTACTACTATGTCACAAGTTATGAGAAACGGAGTGAGGCATACAAGTATGCATGATGATTTTAAAAATCATGTTTGCAACGCTGATAAGTTTATCATAAACTGTAGATAGTATATAATTCTGGTGACACAATTACCGTTTCAAAGTCCGCTTCGTTGGCCTACAATGAGCTAATGTCCTGATAAGCTTACCATGATTAATTGCAGGCAGTTTTCGTATATTTTGTCGTTACTTACACAATACAATTTTTATTATGATAGGTGACATAAAAATGATAATATAAATGATGGTGATGTAATGGGTATGATGTGCTTCATAATTACATGCATTTTTATTTCTCAAAAGGGTGTATTTCTGATTTATGTTAATCAGACGGCCACAGTAGTTATTTGCCTTTATAATCCGAGATAATACACGCGTCTCAACTTTCCCCAAGTGCTGATTAATTTCCCTACCCATAATTAACGAGGCCTTCTACTGAAATCAAAAGTAACTCGTCAATCTTATGTTGATCTTATATGCGAAATTGGGAAACACATTGTCCAAACTCTGTCAGAAATTAGTAACATGTGTACATAGTTTCACCAAAACACTTGTTTTATTAAACACATCAGAATAGTTTGGGTTATGCATAAAATACGACTTCATAAAATACTCCGGCAAGAATTTAGAAAGAGGAAGCTGTCCCGCGTCGATTAGGGCCGCATCTTCGCCCTTCGTACTTTGGAAAGGATGTAGCCGTTGAATATAGTGGCTGAAATAAGTTGGAGAAGTTGAATCTCACTTTAATTCAAAGTGACAAGACCACTTCTCCACTTAGTCCATAAAACCACCTAAATTGAATATAAATGTGCATCTCTGGGTGCTGGGTGAAGTTCCTGGGCTGGGTGACGTCTGCGCTGAACCTTGTTGCACATGATTCAACATCCGCTTCCTGTGCCGAATTCTCTTCTCCACTTACCGAATGCGATGTCGCACGTCTGTACATGGTTAATTCTGTACAGGTAAATGACTGGGCAAATTCTGCAGATTTTCACAGCAGAATAAGATGCGTTGCTTTTTGCAAATGATCAGTGAGCTGGAAGAGTTAGATCTGGCATAACACGACATAAAATACATCATGCCGAGATCTGCAATTCCAACTCACTGTCACTGCAAACTGCGAAACTATGATGCCCAGCGAGGAACGAACACCGGTTGCGGACGAGGTTGCAAGCAAAGAAAATCTACCCCAAAAAGGTTCGGTTTGGTGTGATCCAGGTGCTCTCGGTGGAGAATGTGTGGAGAATATTCCGAAATTGTGGAGAGCAGGCCAGCCAGTATAATAGAATCAATACGTGGCACTCGATTGATTGCCTCACTACCACTTGAGAGATTGTTGTAATAAGCGACATTTTCCTCTCAAGTGCGGGGCTGGGGGAATGGAAATATTGAAAGTACACGAAATTCTCATTACTGATGTGATGAAAAACTTGTAAGTACGGTGGTGATCACACAACGGCAACCGTAGATGAACAAAATTGAGAATGACTCCAGTTGTTGTGTAGATTTGAGGAGAGAAACGACTTTCAAGTGAGATTTATAGGCTCAAGCTAAAGCCAAAGTACACAAGCCAACCCCGGAGCAGTCATTGTGAACATCATCATTGTGTAAACCGAAACGAAACAAAATCAACCAAAGATAAGCAATTCTTGTGATAACAATATTTGTCCGGAGACATCATGAATCATGAGATCAGTTGTAGCCATGTTTAATCATTGTCGCGTCCGTCCTACTTCACAGCTCACACACACAACTCATGTTTTATCTAACTAATGCCGTATATAGCGTATTATAATACTTTCTCGTCGAGAGAGGAATCAACAATCTCATATCACCGTATCTCGTGAGTTCACACATCCTAAAAAAGAAGAACTTTATGATAAAGCTGTCCAATTCACCGTAATACAAACCTTCCACTACACCTTAAAATAAAACAATTTCATACAGACTCCAAAATTTATGCCTGTCTTGTGCGGATCAAGGTATACAGGTAAGGAATTTTTTTGAACGCAATTGGATTGTATTATTCCGTTGACGTTCCAGTAACCCCTCTGAAATCATCATTTCACTAAAACGCAACCATTTAACTTGGAACGATATATTATATTATTTGAGTGAGGGAACAATAGTGTATGTCTACTTTACATCGTAAATGAAAATAAACGCTCCCAAGGAAGTAAACGAGCATCGGTTCAGAAGTAAAAACGAATCAATGTAAGCTTGTTCAGGTAAAAAGGAGGTCATCAAACTTTCTTAAACAAATCTTTGCCCGCTTCTTTATCAGCAAAACAGTTTTAACACACACATAACTGTGTACTTAATAAACTGGACGAAGAGACGGTCATCGTCGTTTACTATTTTTGTACATTTCACCTCTCTTTGAAACCATTTCTTTATATAGTCAGCCAAATTATTATAACAAATGGCAAGACCCATCGATGGTGATTTATGTTTTTACATGGAATACTGAAATTGCTAATGCTTCATTTTTTATAATAATTATCATTAAGGCGTAAAATAGTTTAACATGGTGGTTGTATGCGGTAAATAGACAAGTAATTCAGTTCCAGGTTGTTCGTGTGCACGTGGAGAATGCTGTTGACGGTTGTTGGTTTCGTCTGACCGATGTCTTGTTCATTTGTATTAAGTTTATGCTCGTTCGATCAGGGACAATAAAGGAGTGAGTTTATTTGACGAACCAAATAGATTAGATAGCTACTCACTGTCTGCCACATTCCAGTAACTCTCTGTTGACTTAACACAGAAATACGGTTTGTTTGTCGTCAACAAGTGTAATCAGTTGTATTGTATGTATTCGGTTAAATGTTGCAAATTCAATGAGAAGTGACAGCAGACATACCTCTAAAAAGCATTCTGATGTTGTTCGTGTCTGTACCGTTGGCATTTTCGTTAAAAATCTGTAATATTAGTACCTATTATTATACAGGTGCATATTTGGATTTATGCGAGGCAAAGAATCATAATATACGTAAACAATATAGGTACGAACATTTCATTCACATTTTGCATGCAACTTTTGATAGGTGATGTTCGAAATTAATCATGGCTACTTTTCTTTGATCTCGGCTATATCTGTTTGCTTACTCCACGTTTAATTTGTACAAAATTATCCTGCTTGTAAAAACTACATTATATGACTTGAAAAGACTTCGACTAAAATGTAAGGTTCGTAATGGTTCATAAAGTTGTAAATTTTATTATTCACCTAAAGCATATATTCCTTTGCCTAATCCTAACTGTAAACTGAGCTAATCCCACTTCCCCGATTTCCTATCATTTGAATGGTTTGACTACTGAGTGAGTTTCAGAGATAGTTTTCTAAATCGACAACCATACATGTTCAAATAAAATTCGATCAATAGGGAATTTCAAGATCCAATCTCCGTATAAACCGCGCATACCAATTAATTTTAAACCGCGTTGGTACAACCCCTAGAGATACATAGATGTAATTATTACGCACGTATGCTGGTAACAAAGCATATCTTTAAAGAAGACTACTTCCGTTTAACTATTAATGTTTGCACACTCTGTACATGCTAATGTCAACTACTTTCACCGTTCCCGATAAATGCACACTTAAAAAGGATCTACGTATAATATGCAAAACATCATCTAATAAAAAATTAAATTACCTAGTAATATTAACCACACATACCTACTACTAGTAACAACAACATGACTGCATATGAACGCATTATGTGTGTGTGCCAACGCCAACAAAGTCAGGGCAGAGTCGAGCAAGTCTAAATACTGTCCATGAGGAGCCTATGCTCATTAAAAAGTTACACATTTAGTAACAAAATAGGTTCCTAAAATTAATTTAACGTTTAGCAAGAATAACCAGCAGAGTGCACAAAAATGACTTTTACTCGTAACTGCATAGAGAATTCACCAAGTATTCATTATTGCAATCTACATTTATGCATATAGATTGTACTTTGTTTTAACGCATATAAAGCTTACAAGTAATCTATACGTAATTCGAAAATAATAATGTCAACAGCATTATACTTGTCTGCTTGGTTTTCCCAAGACTCTCTGAAGATAAAAACCTGAAAACCTTTTGCCATTTTTTGCACTGATGTCAACAAATAACCATTGGATTACTGCAGTATGCAAAATGAGAACACGTATCTGAGGAAGTTTATTATATTATGCGGTCCATAAACCGATGATATTCCTTTCTTTTATTGAAAAATTATAAAACTGACAGCGGGTACCTTAAACTTGCAATTAGCAATGCATAAAAATCTTAAACTATTCCTCGTGTGAATCCCAGAACGAGACTGATAACATTTTAGGAGAATAGAGTCCCTTTATGTCTCCGTAGCCTACGTTATACACAATGGCCTGCAAACTGAGAGTTTTGTACATGTAAACAAGCGACACTTAGTTTACGCGTTT
>JAHZMW010002480.1:0-18175 GCA_027743745.1 Alloscopus bannaensis
CTTAAGGCAAGTTCAAAAACAGAACCGAATCAAGTGGAAGTCAAATCATCATTTACCTGTTCGTAGAAATAGATACGCTGAATAGGCTCCAAAAATAGAGGTGTACATAAACTGAAAACCTGTAGAAAACAGTTTACTGAGTAACTTCAAACTAAATGTATTTAGTATGTATAATATAAAAGTATAATATGTATACATATTATACACACAAAAAACATTTGTAAAATTCTCATACACGAAGTTGCAAGAGCCACAGTCCATTTGACACCGAATTTGATCTGCTCATTCATATGATGGAGGTGCGCAGCTCCGAAGAAAACCGGACATATAAATACTGCGGTCTTTGGGTTTGTACAATGGATTATCAAAGATAACATACACGCTCGAAATGTGAACTCTTCTGAGATTGGAGCGACGACGTAATTTCGAATCCATATGAACTCCTTCATGTAAGATATCCAATATCGAGGTTCTGTCGATTTATAAATTCCTTGTCAATTCAATCCAATTCCAATTGAATATGTCTCTTCTAAACCACAAATAACATAGCAAATGTATTTGTGTTTCTTACGCAGGTAAATATTCCACAGCCCCGTAAACCCTTCCATGCTCAGAGGACCCAGGAAAAGGATAGCAGTTAAAAGTAGAGGGAGTACGAGCGCTGGAAGAATGCCTTCCCACCGGAAACCCAAGAGATTCCATAAGGAATGATCCTACAGAAAGAAATAATCTTTATCTTATAACTTTCCATCCCTGTCTAGTACTTAAGAGTAGAAGTCGCTTCGCTAAATCGCTACTAATTCCTTTTGTCTTACCTTGAGTAAGTCTCGGTGAATGAAATACGACACAAACAGTGGCGAGATCAATGTTACACAAAAAATACTCAGAAATCTCCTCTTGATAACCTCCGGATTATTACTGTATCAAACAACCAAAAAACGATTATCAACAACTGTCCAAAAACCCTTCAAAATGACTGTGGCTAGAAATAAAAATTTTACAATCAGAAACGAACCTGGGAAGGTCACTCTTCCACACGTAGAGACTCGCCACGTACACCGTTGCCAAAACGAAGCAGGGGAAGTATGATAAGCCACACTCGAAGGACGACACCTGCGGCAACACAGTGGTCATGTTGTGAGTCACTGGAGAAGGCGTCCCAATATTATTTTCCAGTTTTCAGACGGAGGACCTCTCGAGTACCTTCACACAACCTCCATCTCCACAGGTTCCAGGATTTTTTTTTGTCACACTGACATCCTTATCCACTCAAAGCACCTTATCGATACCTTTATCACACATTCAACAAAAGGTATCACTAATCAATATCAAAATTAACTGGAGAACGAGAAATCGTTACATTTTTCAGATGTAAATATTATTTCGCGTGATGCGAGTGAATCCTTGATTTTTTCACAGAGCAAAGTGTTTTGATTTACACACTCTAATAGAGTAAAATTGCTAGTTCAAAAATGCCGGATTTTAGTTGGGGCAACGTGAACAAATACCCCAGTGGTGGGGCCAATTCTCAGGCATTCCTTTTCCTGTCATCTGGGGAAGTATCTAGACTTTTTGTTTTCGTGTCCTCTTCAAGACAAGTACGTGTCATTCTTTTGTTTACCAGTTAGCGAGTAAAACATTTATACAACAACAATTTATCAACAAATTCCATTTTTTGGTTTGTGATTTAAAAAACGGCGAGAGAATTGTAAATATAATTGTAAAGCCCGTTCTTTTTTTGTCCGCTAGAAAATATACAAATTTCATGTAGGTAATTCACTTTCACTTTGTTGAAGTAGTGCTAGCCGTCACAAACGTTTTTAATTTACGGCGAAAGTTGCGTCATTTCCTGGTAACTGTGTCGTCTCAAAAGGGCGAATAATCGAAGACTGCACGCCACCTCGTCGTCGTGTTGGAGTCACACAGTTAGTAGCAGTTCAACCATGGTGGACTACAGCCGATGGAAAGATATCGAGGTGTCGGATGATGAAGATGACACTCATCCGAACATTGACACGCCCTCCCTGTTCCGCTGGAGGCACGATGCCCGCCTCCAACGAATGCAGGAGATGGAGGAGGAGAAGGCTGCCATTTCGAAAAGCAAGGAATCCCTTCGGGAGCGCAAGGCCAAGATAGCGAAAATGAAGGAAGGAGGGGAAGACGTGACCAAGTTGGAGAAGGAGTACAATGCTGACGCCAAGAAGCTGGCTGAGAGTGAATCCGCCTTCGATGCCCATCTAAGGAAACTGAGCTTGCTGACGGAGGTAGAGCCAGAGCTGCTGGAGGAACAGGAAGGGATGGTGAAAGTACTGAAAACGAATTGAGAAAACGAGCCACAGCCACCAAGTCGAGCGAAGAGCAGAGTTCTCCTCCAGAGAATTGACCACATATTGCTCCAAGCCTTCGTAAATCTATTTAAGGTGAGTTAACACTAGTTTTTCTCTCCTTCTAGTATTTAAAGTTTTAACAATAAGTCCATTAATCATAGTTTTTAAGCTGAGCGTCAATTTTTGTTGTTCCAGAAGAATTACTTGGTTTCCTGACCTGAACAATCCACATCGACGACTATATACACACACAGTTATTATTATACAATATAGATTTTTGTCGGATGGAGGAGACTCGAGAAATGAAATATTATTGTAACTTATCCAAACCTTGAATTCAATACTTTGAATTGAAACATTTATTCCAAAGCCAGAAATAAATAAATGTAGGTATTGATCTGACCATAAAATTAAGTATCGCACACCTTGTAAAGCTTTGTTTTCATGTGGACACATTCGGTTAAAAAGTTACAAATTTATCAAAGTAACGACTCCGCAAACGTCTTTGCTAGCTCTTCCGACTTGAAAAGGGACTGGCCAATGGGATTCTCCAAGAGGACCGTTCCCTTTTTCCCAGACTTTTCCACATTTAGAAACCTTTCAGAATCACACCGAATGAAAATCAGTTAGGTATTTCCTTCATGGTTAAACTACTGCAATATTTTGTCTACTTTACTACCTCGTGAACGGTCCATTCTCAGTAACTTTCGTGGGCTTCTTATCTTCTGGTCGGCATACATAAAGCGTTGTGCGGTTGAGCTTATCTACGGTGATCTGAGTCAATCCGTTTCCATTCTCGTCACACAAACGGAACTGTCTTCCATATAGGGCAAACAACGACTCCACCTGCCAATTCACAAAATATTGATACACAGTTCTAAGATTCAGATTCAAATATTGATACACAGTGATCAGTTGCAGGATAAGATTAAATACAGAGTGAAGTAGGCACCAAAACCTTACGTCTGACTTGAGAGCTTCAAGCGTAATGACTGTCTTTCCAACCGGGTTTTCCAACAAAACCATTCCCATTCTGCTAAGGTCCTCGTACCCTGGCTTTACCGTTTCATTGAGGACGACGTTGATGTATTTACAATTGGGACTTGATTGAGCTCTTCGCGCAGCTTCTTCCGGAGTTTCTACCTTGAAAATGGCCACCTCCAATTTTGCGTCCTTTATCTGTTCCAATTCACAAGATCTCACTTATTGCATTTGTCCGTTAGAGTCCAAAACAGTAATACCCATTCAAATTTTGACACGCTACTTACCTGAAAGCCTTCCTCAATTAAAAACGTCATTCCTTTCGGAGCATCCTTCAAGTTTTTCACATCGGCCTTCAATGCTGTCTGAATGAACTCTTTGAACTCAGTGGCAACACGACTGAGATCTTTGGTTGCCTCAAGGTACACCGTAATGTCGTCTGTTGGAACAAGCCCGGCCTTCTTTCTCAGCTTCTGGACACGATTTATGATTTCTCTCGCCACTCCTTCGTCCAACATACTTTGGTCAGCCTTGGTATTCAAAATGGTCAAAATTGGTCCATCGCACACAGCGTGTAAATCCGTGGCTCCGCCTTCTCCCACGTCATAAGTGATAAACAACTCTTCAGAGCTTATCCATTCGCCACACACTTCGACACCTTTCTTTGCTAAGCAGTCCTCTATCTGAGCATTATTTAACTCCTGTAAGAAAAAAAAATCACATTTTTCAAACCATTTGCAGATAGAAGTTCTAGCTTAAAGAAATGCATTTGTCGTAACACATACTTTTATTGCTTTACTTATGTCCTTGAATTTGTTCTTGAATTTAGCTCCGAGAATTTGATGATTAGGTTGTGCTTTCAGTTGAACGTCATACTGCGCTTTGTCGTTACACAGGGTCAACTTACGAACATTCAGCTCTTCCAATATGTAAGTTTCCAATCGTCTGACTTGACTGAGGAAAGTTTCTTCCGCGTGAACGACTATAACTTCAGGTAAGGGAAACTGCAATGGAGTTTTTAAAAAAATGTTTCCAATTAGTAGGTCACGTCGTGGTGACCGTCACGCGGAAATATTCAGCTCAACAAACCTTCACAGGGACCGTCTTTTGATCACGAGCTACGCGACCCAAGTCTATAATTTTCTGCATTCCTTCAACCGCCTGCTCTATTTCTTGATCAATGAGCCAATCCCTAAAAATTACCAGATTTTTTTTGTGTAAGATGTACAGTACAATTTAAATATCACCAAATATTAATAATTTTTGTAAGGTAACAAAGCATGCCGCACTTACTGGGGTTCCGGAAGCATCAGAAAATGAATACTGTCGTCATGTTTGACATCAGCAGACTTTTTGATAACCCGACGGAGGTTCTGGTAGACATGTTCCGTAATGAAAGGAGTAAAAGGAGCCATCAATCGCGTCAGTGTGAACAAAACGAGAAAGAAGACTTCCAAAGCTCGGTAACAGTCCTCCTTTCCTGTCTCGCCCTATGATGAGGAAGCACAATTATTTGCATTGTAAATCGTATGACTAATTATAATTTCAATTTATAATTCAATTACATCAATACCTTTAGTCTCCTCCTGTTTAACCTCACGTACCAATTGGTAAGCTGGTCAATAAACTTTACCAAAAACGGTACAACCGTGTAAAGTCGATAGCCCTTCATTTCCTGCTTAAACCAGGAAATTAGAGACTGTACAGAGGAGAGAATCCATCTATCCATGATATTCCACTGACTCTTGTCCGTACTCGTGGAACCTTCCAACGTTGCGGAGAAGGACAGCTTTACTCCATCTTCCTTTTCCGCCCGGAGCACATTTTGCACAAAAAATCTGTACGCGTTATACCTAAAAAAATATGAATGCATTAAACAAAATTCCAATCTTCTTAATGTCTTTAAAAACTGATTACAGCAATACTGTTATGTATATTGTATATCTATCAGTAAATAGGATTTAGAGAGAATCCAATAGAAATGGACTATCCCTAACGTAATCCTATTTGCTATTTGCTTTTGTCCATAGCGAACCTGCCTCAGCATGAGATTTGCTAAACCAGGATTAGGATGGACAATCAATTTAACAGGCAAATTAATATTACCGTAGGTGGAACTTACCAAGGAAGAAACACGTCTTTCAGAAGATCGCGTACACCCTCTTCCTTAAACTTCAGATTTTCAGCTCGTACTACGGGAGAGTTGATTAAGTATAATCTCAAAGCGTCTGCTCCGTATTTGTTAACAATTTCCATTGGATCAGGATAGTTTTTCTTTCTCTTCGACATTTTCTGTCCGTCCGCTGCAAGTACCAAACCGTTGCAGACCAGATTCTTGAATGGTGCTGTATTGAATAGATGGTTGGAGATGACAAGGAGTGTGTAGAACCAGCCTCTGGTTTGATCAATCCCTTCTGCAATGAAATCCGCTGGAAAGCTGTCTTCAAATTCCTCTGAAAATTCAGTAATTACAAACGTCGAGACACTCATGAACAATTAGTCACTGATGGAATTAATAATTAACAGTCTTACTTCGTCGTTCGAAAGGATAATGACTTTGAGCATAAGGCATAGAGCCAGACTCAAACCAGCAATCAAACACCTCCGGAATTCTTTTCAACGGAGGATTTCCAGGGATTTTGGACGGAATGGTGATTTCGTCAATGCTGCATACAAAAAGACACACATTTTACATCTGACTCACTTAGAAATATTTTGACGGAAAAGAATTGCCATTTGCGTGATATTTTAAAAATTTTATATTCAACTACGTCAAGCCTAATATGCTTATAATATATTATATATGTCTTACAATTCTCTGTGAAGGTCTTCAGGAGCTTTATGTCCGCACAATTCTTCAAGCTCTTTTCTACTCCCAATGCAGACAACTTCTTCAAAATCTTCAGACGCCCAGATAGGAATAGGGGTTCCCCAATACCGACTTCTACTGAATGCCCAATCGCGTGCATCTCTCAACCAGTTTCCAAATCTTTTCTCCTTCACGAAATCTGGAACCCTGTCAATAAATAAACACACATTGTGTTGTCATTGAACTTCCATGCTAGTCACACTAGGTTTTTCGTAAATAAAGTTGTCTTACCAGTATGTAGTTGAATTATTTCGTAGCAGGTCATTCCGGAAATCTTCGACACGGATAAACCACGACGGTACTCCTTTGTAGATTAATGGAGTGTCAGAACGCCAGCAGAAAGGATAACTATGCTTTATAGTTGCGGCTTGCACCAGCCTTCCGTCCTTCTTCAACCTTGCATTAATGTTTTTGTCGGCATCCTTGACATACTGACCCAGAAAGTCCTTCACCGGCATCACAAACCTGCCCTTTGCATCCACTGGACAGATTGGTGGTGTATCTGCGGAGATAATACCGGCAGCCTTACAAACCCTGTAATTAAAATTTAACCCATATCATTTACACATTTCAAACTTTATAAATGATATCACTTTTGCTCAAGTACAACTGTGCATCTGAATGGCATTAGTGTCATCATTCATACCGTGAATCGTCAGCACCAAAGTACGGAGCCTGGTGGACAATTCCAGTACCAGAGTCCTGGGTTACGTAAGTATCAACTTGCACTCGAAAACCACCCCGCTCCTTGAACTATATTTAGAAAAAATATGTAAGTAAAATCAGATCAGACTCAGTCTTTCAAACACAGCGGATAAAACGAGCAAAACGCTTCTGCTCTAATTATGGTAATTCGTCAGAATTTTATATTGTACCTGAATGTAGTAATCGAAGAGGGGCTCATACTCTTCTCCTTTCAGACTAGCACCTGGAAACTTTTCCAAAATCTTATACTCGTCCGGTGACTTGTATAATATTTCCAGACGTGCCTCCATGAGAATGTACTTCGAAGAACGAGCGAAATCTAAAGTGATCAAATCAAATAACATTTGCAATTTCATGTAATGTAAAATTAATTCCAAAGGAAAAGGTTACAGTCATAAATTACAACCTTCGACTATAACGTAGATGTATTCTGGATGCACACAAAGAGCCACATTGCTCGGAAGTGTCCAAGGAGTGGTTGTCCATGCCAGAAGTGAAACGTCCGGGCGGGATTTCATCGGAAAGCTTACAACCACTAAATTACAACAAGGCAAAAACATTTAAATTACATTAATTGCAGTGACGTGGTTCGTGTTTTTATAACGGTTCTAAAAGTACACCAAATTACCTGCAGGATCGACAACATCTTTGTAATTCTGTTGTACTTCAAAATTCGAAAGTGGAGTGCAACAAGCGGTAGAGTACGGCATCACCAGGTGACCTCGGTACACCAACCCTTTGTTCCACAGTTCTTTGAACACCCACCATAACGACTCCATATACGATGCATACATCGTCTTGTAGTCATTGCGGAAATCTATCCACCTCCCCAAACGACCAATGACGGTCTCCCATTCACTCGAGTATCTCATAACAATTTTGCGACACTCATCATTGTACGCTTTGATTCCCATCTTGGCCACGTCTTCCGGGCCTGTGATTCCAAGCATCTTGTCAATCTATTTATAAAAACGTTCAGTTTCAAAGCCTCGTCTCTGATTTATCATAGGGCGCTCATTTCTCGAATTGATACCTCGTATTCAACAGGCAGACCATGACAATCCCATCCAAACCTCCTCTCCACATGAAATCCGCTTTGATGTGCGTATCTTGTGACGACGTCTTTGATAGTTCCGGCCAGAATATGACCATAATGAGGGAGCCCCGTGGCAAACGGTGGACCATCATAAAAGGAGTACCTCGGCTTCCCTTTCGACTGCTTGAGACAGGACTGGAACGCGTCAATCTTCTTCCAGTGGTCTATCACATGCTCCTCCTCTTTTGGGAAGTTGATGGTTTCCGGCACATGCTGGAGCTCATCCATCCTTGCTTTCTTCCTTACTCACTGATTACAATCGAATCGGAATAACAATAAACAATACAACAATATATTAGTATCGACAAACTTTATACTAACCAACCAACCGAAGATTTTTACCCAACCCTTCAACCATCAACTTTGCTGTTGAAACGTCTACGATTTACTGATTTTAAACTGACTTCACCTTCAAAATCACAACTTGTTCCAAAAATGATCACCAACAAAACAAAAATTGCGTCAGTTCCACAATTGACATCCAGCATCTCACTTATTACCCTCACCCTACCCTAAATACCTCCAGTGACGTCAATTGTCGATGTAAAAACGACAGGGAAGTATAATAACAATAAAAATTAACCATTATTTGCTCACCTGTTGTAAAGATAATCTTCCGGTCTAACCTGCCGGCAGCACTTCAGATGAGATGAGTATTTTCAGTATAATCAAAAACAACACTATTCCCAGAACTAAACTAAACGATAAACACAATCTCTGTTTATTTGCAAACAATTCACAGGAAAAAAAAACAAAGTATTTTAGCTTTTAGATAGGTTTGCCGATGGAAATTATGCTGGTGCAACAATTGATCATTATTGCGAACAGCTTGCTCCTTTCTGTCGCAAAAGAATGTGAATGATGCACATGCAAGGAAGATGAGGACACATTCAAAAGTGTACACTTTCCTCGACTACGGGGCATTGTGAGACGACAAGGCTTTGTTCGGCAGACGACGCTTCTCGTTTACGTCTAAAGCTAACTGAAAGGAATCGCTGGAAAATTTCTAACAAATTTGATATGAATGATTTAACTTAGAAAGATTAAACAGTAAACCTTGTTGACTAATGTGGAGGAATTAGGAGGAAAATTAATTTTTATTAAGCTACAAAATCTTTGGGTGAATAGAGGTTTAATAAAATTCATTCAAAAGTTTTTCATTATTCAAATGTCATTTTAGAATAAAGTTCCTTTATTCAAAAGTTTTGTTTTAATAAAATTAACTTTAAAAAACCATCCAAGAGCTTACATCATGGAGGGGGTTATCATTGGCATCGAGTCCACCACCTCCATTCTCTAAAACCTCCCTCCATGGGGGCTGAGCGACTCCAACCCCTTCATAGGCATAGGTTGCAGTGTAGTAGTTGTCTTGGTAACGTAAAGCTTCAGTGGACCAAACACCGAGAAATTTATCGATTATTTGTGACATTACGTATTTCTCCCACTTGTTTGAGCAAATTTCTTTACGTTATTCCAGGACGGGTGAGTGAGAGCTCATTTTTCTACGCCTGATTGATAAGACACCAACAAGGGATTCGAGGTTTCAAGATGACCTCTTGAGTAACAGTAAAGTTCTGACAATTGTGAGAGAATTTGAGGCAACAAAAATGTGTCGGCGAAATCACCTCCGAATTCGGTTGAAGGAAGTGTGTCAAGCAGTATTAGCATTTTACTTCATTTTTCCAACCGTCAACGCTCAAAATGCTCGAGAGACCCTCACCTTCCAGGACGCAGAGAGGTGCTCGTTAATGGTTAACCACACGTTCTCATGGTCCACCCTCGACTGCGTCCCTTGTCAATGGAGGCAAAATGATCAGCCAGATTGTAAGGAAATTTAACAATCGTGTATATTATTCACATTCACAAAAATATCTCTGACCTTTTTTTAAAACAGCGTGTCCCTGTCCGCCGACAATGAAAGAGATAACCACACCCGAGTCCAGTGGTTCTTCAAGTAGTCGACAAGAGAAGTGTGCAGTTTGTCCAGACAATATGTCAGTGATCGATAAAAGACATTGCTTACAATGTGGAGACACTAATCCATTCAATAAAACGACTGGGCGTTGTGATCCCTGTCCCAAAGGAAATATCGAAGGTTTTAAATCTGACTTACCCCCATTTATATTAAGACGGGATCATGATTTTTATTATCGTGGATTTGCAGTGATCTACAATTTGGATGGAACCCCCAAAGAGAAAGTCGAATGCCATGAATGTGCAGTTGGCCACCACCCCTCCCCAGGTCGACGAAAGTGCATCCCCTGCCATCCCTCCTTCCCGCGGTCGGAAGGGAACGGGACCTGCTCCTGCCCTGAAACGACGCACAAGCTCATCGACGGGATTTGCTTCGCGGCAGCCTCCCTCCAAGCGAAAGGGCTCACGATTGAGGCGAAGAACGCCTTCAAGATCTTCTACGACCGGAGTGAGATGGACTCCCAAGTCTTCAAGGAGCACCTCCGCCTCGCAAATTTGTTGTGCCGAGAAGACAGACAGAATCAAACGGCTTGCAACATCTTGGCCAACTTGTGCACCCTCAACCTCCACAGCTTCGGTTTCGAGGGGGAGTCCACGGCATGTGACCTCCTTCTCAAGAATTTCCGAACGCAGTTCAACCCGCCCCTTGTCGCCCCACGGCTCTACTACGCGAACGTGGAGACACCTGGAATCCTCGTGAGGTCGACTTGGGTCCCTCAGCAGTTCAACATGGATTTGTCCAGCTTGTCTTCGGATATCAATATCACAATGGCCAAGTTTGCCTTTGATGGGACCTTTCTCGGCTTGTCTAATATGAATGATCACATCCCCTGCTCGGATCCTCCGCTGGTGCAAGGAATCAACAGGAAGTTCGGCTCGACCTACAAGACTCATTGCTCCATGGGAATTCAACAGCTTTGGGACAAGTATGCTGAAGGGAATGGGGGTGACATGGTGTTCTTGGATCCGTACGTCAGTTACCAGCCTGAGAACAGCAAGGACATTCAGCTCTACAGCATTCCGGTGAAGGTCACGAATTTTCGGAGGAATGGCATCCGAACAAACGTGGTAAGCACATTGTTAGTTTAAAAAAAAGAATCTCGTTCACTGATTTATCTAAGTTAGTTTTAAACATATTCTGTCTCAGATGGACGATAAATATCAGTGGCACCTTGTTCGTCGGTTTTTCATGGTGGACACACTCGGAGGTTTTGAAGACGCTTCTCAGACAAAGATACCATCTCATGTGCGCTACGTCAGTGAGATGAATGTCAGGTATTGGAAATGACACTTTATATAAGCTACATAATTCACTTAAAAAATGAAAAGGGCCGAATTTCACAAGCGTAAGTTTGGACAGAATCCAACTTCAAAATGACAAGGAACCCGGAAAAATCTACGTGCCGCTAATCACCCTAACGTACAAGGACATCACCAAAGCCGAGTTTCTGAGAAATGCAGAAATCCATTTTGACTTCAGCGTTGACTACGTCATGGACATGTCGAGGTCCTTGGAAGATGTGAAGGTAGAGGCACAAAAGCATATTATTACCGCCAGGAATGTTAGGCTTGCTCATTGAATTGTCTTTGTTTCTTTCTGGTAGATATCCGTCGGGGTTATCAGCGCCCTCGCCTTTGTCTGGGCAGCGATCCAAACCTGGAGCTGGAATCGTCGTAACGGTCGAGTGGAGGTGGACATCGAGACTATTGCCAACCTCTTTGTCGTCTCCTGCGGACACTTGGCTGACGCGTTCTTCATCGTCTGCTTCGGCACAGCTTTGTACTGGTTCATATTCTTCAAGAAGCAAGTCGTGGTTCATGTCCTCCTCCCAGACCAATTTCAGGAGCGCCTCATCCGCGACCTCCTCATCTCCGCGTTTTCCCTCAAGATTGTCGACATTCTAAAGCTTCTATTGAGGCAGACGAGCATTGACATTTTCTTCATTGACTGGGAGCGGCCTAAAGCTCGGAGCACGATCCAAGCTCCAAACGAAAGCGGGAGAGGCAATCCACGAGCTTCGGAGACTGCCAAGTCGGAGATTGGTCTCGGAATGTATCACGACAAGAATGAGAGCGTCAGCATTTGGCGAAGCTATTTCGTGGCCAACGAGTGGAACGAGATACAAACGTCGAGGAAAGTGAACATTGCGGCTCAAGTGATTGTGTCCCTTTTCTTCCTGGAGGTCATTGGGTTCAAGTACTGGGGACTGTACTGGCCTAATGCGACCCTCAGCCCGGGACCGGAAGCAGAGCACATCCCGTTCTCTACTTCGGCTCGGTTTGCGGTGGCAACCTTGGTCTTTGGAATCGTGGGCATTTGCCAGGTTATCTTGATAGCAACCGTAGTAAAATTTCCGAGCTAATTTGGTTTTTGTCAACTAATTTTTCTTGCTCAAAAGTGGCTGTACCGCATTGGCTTCTACGAAAGATTTATCGAAGATGAGATTCAGGACTTTGTAGACTTGTGCACCCTCGGCAATATCAGTGTGTTCATTTTGGCTGCAAAGCAGCACGGCTACTACATTCATGGCCGGTGAGTAAATTACAAATCATTAATTAATTGTTATACCCATTAAAATATTTCAACCCTTGGTTCGTATTCGAAAAACAGATCTGTTCACGGATTTGCGGACACAGACATGCAGACAATGATTGAGCAGCTCAATCGCGAAGAAGAAGATTTGTGTAGTCGACGAGGTTTGAATCCCTCAAACGGACCAACAAACCTTCCTTATCAGTGTGCCAAGCAGCTTTCGATCAGTGTATAATCAAGTCCTTCAACCGTTGTATGCGGTAAGCAAAAATTGATAAACATGACAAAATGATAGAGGATCAGTTCTGGTTTCATACTATTGTAACTTGATTTCAACAGACTTCAAACTCCGCAGCCCCCTTCCTCCGTGGAAGACAATTGTCGATCACTGCCTCAAAGCTATCGATTGGAAGTACAAAACCCACTGCAAACATGCTCAACTTGAGCATCCACGCTTATCACTCGATGAACCGCTTCCTCACCGCATTCCTCGAGCATGCTTTGAGCGACTTGGATTATGACGTGAAGGACAAGTCTTTCTTCGAGACCACTTTTGACATGGAGTTCAGCGAAGTTGGCAGTGATCGAGCTGTCTTCTACACAGGTAAAGAACTGCAAACAATAAACTTCAACTCACTAAATATTAAGTCCTTAAAAGGATATTCTGCTTTTCGTAGACAATGGGCACAGCTTCGACTCTGTCCTCTTTTACGGAAATGAGCGAACCCTGTTCATGTTCAACTTGTACACATTCCTATTCGTGGACATTCTAACTCACAATTTTGTCCTAGCTGGAATCATCACATTTCTCATTGACATGGCAAGTCATTTAGCACTGCTTTGAGGCAGATTTGTAAAACTCATCATGAATGTGTAAGGTTTTATTTGTCCGTTTCTTTTCTACAGGTAATCAAATCTTTACGAAGCTTCCTCGGAAAGAGGAACCTCGCCAGGAAGACTCTAATTGATAGCCGGTTTCTAATTTAAGACTTTTTCATATTTCTAGTTCGAACAATAAGACATAGCTTGTGTATATGATTCATTCTATTTCATATTTATATTATATACACTTACTTTATAATGGAAAACTCCATTGAACACCGTTACTACAATTATTAATTAGTACTTTGTACAATAAACCTATCACCTATTTACACAGTTGATGATTTGAGTGCAAGGATGCAAATGGGGTGCACCATGCACCGACACGATTTATAACATTGTATAAATTAAACAGTTTTTCTTTCTCTGCCAAGTTTAACAAAAACTAGCGTTTCTCTCTCATTAGTTAGCCCTGTTGTCCACTGAAGTAAGCAATGTTTTTTTAACAAGTGCACGTACTGTAATGAATGTCTTGTTCAAGAAGAAAAATTTACAACGTCCGTTGTCCTTGAATTTCATTTCATGCTATAAATCGTCATAATTAGTAAAAAAGAGTTTAGTAAACTGAAGCTCCACTGACTACAGAGAACCGTTGAGACTAGAGAGATGGGCTTTGAGTCACAGAGTTCTGCTCATATTCAGATTCAAATGATGAAATGACCAAATGTGCGAGAATGTTTAGATACAGTCTATCTACAAACGAATCTCTTATATATAACTTACTATCACGATTAAAGTCTTTCCGAATAGCTCATGCCAGAGTCACTGTTTCAATGGGCAGTGTTTCAGAACTCTGGTTATCGTCCACTTCCATCTTGTCAGGCTGATTTTCACCCGCTGACTGAGTCGGAGAGACTGAGCCACTACCATTAACTGCAGGTGCTTGTGGAGTAGATGTGCCAGTTACGGGTTGGCAAGAGTGTGACGAAAGTGTCACTAACTGTATCCTGCGTGGCTGCTTGTTGGGCTGAGAAGATGGCGAATTTACAGAAGTGGATGTATTTGCTGAGGTAGTTTGACATGAAGTAGTTGTTTCGGCTTTATTACTACTATCACTCCCCGATGAGATGGGTTTCGCATCTTGTGATGCAGATTTCTCGGCAGTTGATTTTGCCGTCTTTGTGCTATTGTCCTGCACGTCACATCTCGTCAGTGTCACCAACGCCACTCTGCGTGGCTGTTTTTCAAACTGTTGACGGGGTGGAGGTGTAGAAGAGTTCAACGTTAATCCATTTCCATTTGTGGCAATTTTTACTTGAACAGAAGCTGTCGGAAGACTTGCTTCGTTAGGTTTAGCCGTCCCTGAGGATGATGGAAGCGTGGTCAACTGAATCCGACGTGGCTGTGGTTGAGATGCGGACTTGGGTGTTTTCTTAATCCAGTTATCCATAAACGTTGCTTTAGGCGTTGTTGTTACTACTGTAGCTGAAGGGGTTGTTGCGGATTCCGTACTTGCTGAAGATTGAGTAGAAACTTGGAGAGAACTCGCATCTACTTCCTCCGCCTTTTCTGACGATGTTGAAGGGGACGTCCTTTTCGGAGTGCTCTTGGCAAGCATTTTCATAAGAGTAGAATCCTTTTTATCTTTTGGCTCGACAGGTGTTGCAGGTTTCTTTACCTTTTTCTCCTTTTTCTCTTTCGGCTCTTTTTCTTTTTTCTCTTTTGGCTCCTTCTCTTTCTTCTCTTTAGGCACCTTCTCCTTTTTCTCTTTAGGCACCTTCGGTTCCTTTTCCTTCGCTTCCTTCGGTACTTTCTCCTTAACCGGCTTCGGTTCGGGAGGGGCTATCGGGAAGGACTTTTCTGACAAAGTTGGAAACATGTCGCCTTCGACCTTGAACTCGGCACCTAACTCCCCCTTCTCAAACGTTAAAATAGAACAGTACCCATCAGTAGAGGAAGCAATCATTACGAGTCCATCTGGGGACCAGGAAATGTCCGTCATACGCGTGCAGTGAATGTTCCGAACACACGCCAAAGGTTCAATAGAGCCGGTGTCTCCAATTATCACAGAATCGTTGGTTGCAACCGCGTATACAAGTCGATAAGGCATGTCTAGAAGAACTGGGCCTTCCTTGTGGGGAGGAGGACGTAGTTTACCAATGCAAGATACAATTCGCTCACTCCGCTTGTTTGAATTCACAAATTCCGGATCTTGGGATAAAAAATTAGAAATTCAAGTAATTTGTCAAAAGATATTATTTTCTCATTGTATTGAAAACAATTATTATTTTACTTACCGTAAGAATACGGCTGTCGTTCCCTTTCGAAATACACAGGATTAAATCTAGCTGCAATGGAGTACGAAGCTCCTGTTGGAATGACGGCACAAGGATTAGTCCAGGAATTCCTGCAAAAAATTACTAGAGCATTGTTCTGGTCAGGGTCAATTCTTTTAGACGGCTTGTCCTTAGAATCTTCATCTTCCACTGGTGACGGTTCCGTTGAAGCTGCTGGAGGAGCACTTCCCTCACGTTTCTTTTCAACAGGCGGTAGCAATCCACCAGGAACCATTAGCAATTCTCCGCGTGGAGAGTAATTTAGCCTTCGGCAAAATGTCTTCAAAGTGTCGTCATGAAACAGTCTGTTCAGTGTGGTTACTGGTTTCTTTGGAGGTGGGTTGGGGTCTTCTTGAGACCCGCTAAGACCGTCAATAGTGTTTAATTCCGACAACGGCTTATCCTTCTCTTGAGACACGTCGCCCACAAGTTTTCCTTTTTCTTGAGAATCGTCCGACATTGGATCATCATTTTCTTGGGTTACGGGGGATGTAGGCTTACAATTTTCTTGGAAAACGTCGGATTGAGGGTTATCGTTTTCTTGAGAAACTTCGGATACCGGCTTATCGTTTTCTTGAGAAACGTCGGATACATGCTTATCATTTCTAACGGAAACGTCAATTTCAAGCTTGTCCTTTTCGTTCTCCTGGGATACTTCTGGCATGGGCTCGTCTTTGTCCTTAGATTGTGAAGTATCTGAGGATGGCTTGTCTTTCACGGGAGAAAATACGTCGGACAAGGGCTCCTTCTTCTCGTTTGACGGAAGAGGCTCTGGAGTTGATGATGGTTTGTCACCGTTTTGCTCGGGACAAACTTGGGGCATGTTTTCCTTGCCTTCATCTTCCTCACTCGTTCCAAGCCAGGCGGGAGGATACTTGAGCGTTCTGCTAACGACTTTTCCTGTTTTGTTGTTGAAAAACCTCAAATTTCTGAAAGAAAAAATAGTGTTTACCACAGTTTAACATTAACTGAAAAAGTAATATAATATTAAAAACTCTTGTTTTTTCATGTGACAAAATTTAAAAAAAAATAAAATCTGGTTTTACATTCCAGTCTACAAGCACTCTTCTTGGTATATTTAATTTCTTACCTGTCGATGCACATTGAAGCACTCAGCTCCCCAAGTGGATCATAAGCTACGCCCTGAACGAATCCAGTATGTTCACGCTCCGACCAAAGATGTAACACGGTTCCCTGCTCATAAATATTTAGTGTAGTTGTTGGTTAAAATGAGTCTTTACCCTACGCAATAAGTGCAGAGAATTCCTAACCTTCTTGACATCCCAAAGCACCGCCGTATTGTCGACAGATCCTGAAACCAGAAAGTTCCCGTCAGAAGACCAACTCACATCGGAAACATCTTCGACGTGCTTCCTCAGCACCTTGTCGACCGTCCATGTCTCTTCCTTTTCAGAAGCATCCTCCGATTTATCATGTCTCCAGATGAAAATGTATGCATCTGCATTTCAAAATTACATACCGTTTACATACAATATACAAAGGAAACAGTGGCTTTCACAAGCACGGATTGTCCAACTTTCTTTTAAAACAACTGATAATTTGATGATGATTTAGTAGAACATGCTGTTAAATACCATCATCTCCTGCTGCAATAAATCCTCCACAGGGGCTAAACCTACAAACATTGATCGCCTTCTGATGCCTGTTCAGCTCAGCAACACACCTGAGTTCAGGCTTAATGTCTTGTGGATTTGTCAGATGCCATATCTGGGAAACAAAAGAATTAGATTATTACGTTTACGTTATTCGATTCAAGACACTGTTTCACTCGAAAATTAAACTCACCAAAAGCAAGTGATCACTCCCTCCTGTGGCTAGGCGATAGAACCCTTGCTCTGTTTTCCCATTAGGATCAAAATCTAGGGTCAGTACAGGATCTCGAGCATGCCATGCTATCTGTGGTATTACGACTCGCATGTTCACTCCTCAAAGGCAAAAAAAAATCAGTTGGCAATCACTGAAGAAATTCCTAATCTGGAACAACAAACAAACACAGGTTGATATTAACGAATAATTCTTCTGATAAATGGGACCTATTACCTACTATTGTACTCTGTTTTCGCCCTCCAAGCTACATTAGTTCATTCACACTTACAACTTAACAAATTCCAATAAAACTTACAAACCATTTAAAGTCTACCTGAGTATTTGTGAGTATACTCGTCTTCGGTCCTGACCAATCCTGCCCCACCACCAATGAGGAATAGTGAGTTCTACTAGCCCAAACTCCTTCACTCCGTCAAACGTGCCGACTAAATGTGCCGTGCGTCTAAAACAGTCTCACTCTTCCAAAGTGTCCAAACTCAACAGCACCAGCCCATCTTCAGATTCCGATCCACACACCAACAGTGACAACTACTCAAACTTGTTTCAACTTGGTCAGGTTGCAGGTGGAAAACTCCAGTTTCGTCGGTTCAGGAGCTTTCTGGCATGATTGTTGACAACAGAGGTTACACGTCTCCGGGAATTCCACACTCACCAAAATTTGTAGCAGCGACTGTAAATTTATTT
>JAHZMW010002481.1:0-39732 GCA_027743745.1 Alloscopus bannaensis
ACTTTAGAGAACAAGCAGAGAAAAAATATAGAATATTTAGAATTAGTGAATTCCTCAGTTGCGAACCGAAATTCGGTGTGTGCAAAGACGTAATGATGGCGATGGCTAGCAGAAGCACATACTAGTATAACGTGGAGGCATGCACATGTGTGGAAGATTTCGAGCATTTTACAAGATACAAGGAAGTATAATCAAAAAAAGGTGGAAGAAATATGGAACAAGCGTAACGAATAAAGAGTACAACAATATACACCTAAATGACTGGTGAACGACAAAGTGATATGGTTGAGCACTAAATACACTGTCGTTTTCATGATTACAAAAGTCTTTCTTGTACATCTGAAGAAATGTTTAAAGTATTCCACATGTACATCCATACCATTCCGGATCTCTGATTATTTCAAGAGGTTTTAGGTAACTTCTCTCTTTCTAAGTGTGTATGCCAGTGTCAATAACTGTTGAAGTTACAGAGTCAAGATGATAAGAATACTTATTATCATACCAGACATTGTACGAAATGAATTAAAGTTGTAAAGACGTTTACAGCATGAGAGAGGATTGGCGATTTTTGCGAAGGAATAGGTTTGCCAAAAAATTCTCTCGAGAAGAAAGTCGCCTTTGAGTAACCTTTTTCTATTTTGGGCGCTCCGCCAGTCAATGTGTTTGAAGTCGAGACAGAGGAGTCTTGCAAAAATCAACGCCACATGGTCTACCGGTCGGAGGACGAAATTTGCCGACTAGAATCCCTATCTTTATCACAAAAATACAATTGTATTCTCCCTCTACAAAATTTTGCTGAATATTACTATTACGTACACGAACTTCTCCATTTTGAATGCATTTTGCAAAATGATATTTTTCGAGTACACACGCTGCGGCGTAACCTTAATTTGTGACCGGCTTGTGCGGAGGATGATAAAAGTGACGAAAGCTCCTGGTTTTCATCACAATGTCTGCGTCTCGATAAGCCAGCATGGGTGGCAATATGGTAAAATGAACATATTTACAACTTCTTGCAAACTTGAATTTGAAAACGTACTCATAAAAAAGTTTGTCTACCTCTCATGTATCAACTCCTACACGTTTCGCTTGTAAAACCTGTCGAACCAAATTTTCTCTGTCAATACCAATAACCCGATGGGCGAAAGGGGACAATATTTGAGAAAAAATACGACACCATGATGACACCACCGGCACCATCTGTGTGGCACTGGAGAAAAGCTGCTAACTACTGGGATGCTCTTCAAGTTTCATAAAAATCTTCTTTGGTGCTCCATCACAGTTTTCGTAGTGATTTAGCTAAACTTTTGTCAGCTTTTCCCGAAAGACCTTTACCCTTGTCTTGTCATGTGATTGACTAGCTGAATGAATGACACCTCGTTGCCTTCCTCATAATATTTCGTTTGGGATGATAAAGTGCACTGTAAATGCTTAAGGCAACATCACGCACAAGTCTAAACAGTTGTGATCATTTTGTTGAGAAGCGAAGCCAAAGACAACCATTTTTTCTAGTCTTTCAGTTTTTTCTTAAAGTTCCAGAGTTGCTAGTTTCAAGTCTAAACGAGTGGGACAAGTGATATCTTAAAAATAAACTGATTTCCCTACCCAACACTATTATAAATGGGAAGATGAGGTAGACTTGTGTGCGTAAATACGGTTTTATATGTATTACACATCTCAAGAGATGATCGAGAAGGCGGATTATATCTCCTGTTCATCTCCCTGACAGGATGCGTAACTCCATGTGGCTTTTATGAGGACGATGTATGTTCGCAGCGATAAAAGCAGTTTCCGTTATGATATATCTGTCACACGCTTAGTCAATTAAAATCGCGGATATGATACGCTCTTAGATGAGCTGCGAGGCTGCGTATATGATTCTCGAAAATTTTTCAGAGTTTGTGACCTTTCTCCGAGTTTAAAAGAGATCACAATATCATAAATCTCAATAAAGTCGAAATGAGATGACTATGACGAAATGCATTTGGATCAGTTTTGTTGCACAAATGTAGCGATTAATTTATCAATGTGAGATGTACACTGTTTTGTTGTAATTTCCGGACTCGGTCTCTCTCTCTCTGAACTGTAAACTAGAGAAATATAATCAGGAAGCTCTGAGAACGAGTGGCAATGTCCTCTTTGAGACTTGAAATAAATTGCGTCCCACTTCAACATTTTGTGTCCCACGCACCAGTGTAATGAACGAGAATTGCATTTCCGAATCAGTGGAGAAAACTGGCAAAATATCCGCTTTTATCCTGGCAAGCATTTTAAAACTTATGCAAATCATGAACCGTTTATAAAGTGGTCGTAATTTGGAAAATGTAGGTTACTTCAGGTTTTTGATGGATAATGTTTTGAGATGTAAAAATATGAGAGAGACTGCCAACATCCTGAATTTGATTTCTTTAAAGTTTTGAGGAGCGATTGAATGAGAAGAGAAACATTGAAAATATAATGATGTCACGTACCGTCATCATCATCACAGTGTGCCCTTTGATGTCATTCCAAACTGATGTATTCATGGAAGTGAAGGTGGACGATGTTGTGTTGGTGGATGTTAAGGGTAAATTATTATAGCTAACTACGCTAGGCGGGTGAAACGGTGGAGACGAAGGATTCGATTGTTGTGAATGTGTGAAAGGGAGGCTTGGTCATGGAGGAAATTAAACTGGGAGACTGCAACGTGCTAAAATTTGTAGCTAGGGGGAGAGGTGGAAGGGGAGGTGGCATTGGAGGCATGGAAGGCATCGGTGGTGTGGAGGTTGGGGGGTCTGCTGTAGAAAATGACAATCTTCTTAGTTCCGAGGGTCGGTTGAGGAAGTAGGAGGATAGGGAGGAGATGCTGGGAGCACGTGCGATGCCCAAGAGGAGTAAGCCTTCTGGAGGTGGATCTGTCTGGAGTGCTGTGGGAGCTGCTGAGGTCTCTCTGGAGGGGGTTGTGGAAAGAGAGGCTAAATGTGGGGTTGGAGGTGGTGGTGGTGGAATTGAAACGGGTTCTGGCAAAGGTGGAGTCGCGGCTGTGACCAATGGTTGGGTTACCAATGGAGGTGGCTCACTTGGTGGAGGAGGGATATTTATTTCCGCTGCTGACAATGTTGTGTCCGCCGGTGGCGGCGTAGCGGTAACTATTGGCTTCGAGTCAACTGCTGACGTTGTATCAACTTCAGAAGGCGTCGTTGTGTGAACCACTGGATGCGTCTTTGTTTCCTCCACTGGAGGAGTCGTTGTGTCCACCACCTGAGGCGTTGATGTGTCCACTACTGGAGATGTCTTTGTTTCCTCCACTGGAGGTGTGTCTGTTACGGACGGTAACGTTGTGGTGTCTTCTACTGGAACTGGCGTAGCGTCAGCGGTCGGAGTTGGTGATGTAGGTTCAAGGACTGGTTCTGACCTTACAGCCTCCACAGCTGTGGTCTCGATAACCGAATCTAATGGAGGAGTACATGCAGGAGGGAATCCGTGCTGAAGTTTAACATGAGGACAATATAAACACGAACATTAAAAATACGCATATCACACAGAAAATTGCACATAAATACAACATAAGCTGTATTAGCACGTTCAATTATAAATCTGGAGAATATGTACAAAATATGTGCAAGTGTAGGTGTATGCCCTCGCTTCCATCGAAGTTTGAAGTTTGGTGTGTAAAATATTAGTAATCATTCGTTCGTTAAGACAATTTTCGGATTTTGCAATCTTTGCCAAAGATTTGAAGGACCAGTGACACACACATGACACTAAAGTTGGATGCATAATTACCTGGTCTTGGGACTCCACAAGATATTGTGGCTCCTCTCCAGGTTCCAACAAAAACTCCGGTTCCGCTCCAGGTTGATACTGTTCCAAATACTGCGGCTCCGCCCCAGGTTGGTAAGGTTCCAACAAAAACTCTGGTTCCGGACCTGGCTGGAAACTGTCGAGAAGGTACTCTGGCTGTTGTGGCACTCCAGATTGATAAGTTTCCGGAACAAATTGGGGCTCCGCTGCGGGTTGATAGGTGGCTTGAGATGAGACAACGCCACCGTTCACCAACGGCTCAAAGGGCTTCGGAACATGAGTTTCAAAGCTAACAGCGGTAGGAGGTGGTGCAACGGTGGAAGCTCCAAACTCCGTTTCGGTCCCGACGACCTTGTCAATCTCACTAATTATCTCTTTGAGAGCATTCTTGATGCTCTCTTGCTGAATCTCTGATCCTTTTCCTACTTCAACAGGTGCTGCTGGGGGTTCAGCGGGTACTTCGACAGGTTCAGAGGGTACTTCGGTGACAGGTTCCGGAGCCGCAGGGACTGGTTCTTCTTCAACCGGCAACTCAACTGGAACCTGAGGAGGCTCTGGTTCCGCAACCGGTTCAGGTTCTTCCACAACCACAACAGGTTCCTGAGGATACAGTCTCCGACTCACTTCCCGACTTGATTCTCGTCTCGATCTTGGCGACCTTTAGCTCCACCAACGCACTGTCTCCGCCAGTGTCAGGAGTCGCTGTGATGCCTTCGGTTCCCGAAGTTGACAGCACATCCTGAAATGTTTGCGTTAGGGATTTTACTTCCGAGAAAGAAGAGGAGGACTCTTTCACCTAAAAATGTTCATGGAAAACATACAAACTCATATATGCAAAAAATACACAAGATCTAATCTAGCCTTGTCAGTTTTTTGGGGTTTCCTTACAATAATAAATATACAAGAAACAAGTTAGCAAGGCAGTCCGAAGGGGTGTCAAAATCCAATATATTTGGAAGAAAAAAAGCCTTTACAGATGGAGTTGGTGCACACATGCGGAATTTGTTGAAACCAGACGTAAACGAGCTCAATATGCGAAAAGCGCATAGTATATGGATTTGAACACGATGGTTTTCATCTGGCTCAATAAAACCCTATTATGTGACATGAAATTGCCGGATTTTTTGGGAAACCCGTAAAAATCTTTGTAAACACACGCATATCGACTTGTACAATCTTTTAAAACTCATTCATATACATATGTTACATATTATTATGTGGATCATGGCAAAAACACATTTAACAACAGATTGGAAACCGGCAAAGAAATAAAATCCATTGAAAATCATAAGTCGATGTGTGTGGCTGTTTTGTTGCGTATAATAATAGCTTAAAAGAGGCTGAACCCAGAAACAAACCCTTGTTTGTATCTGGTTGGATATTTATGTGTTTCAGAGATATAATAATAACAGCTCATCGTCCAACACATTTTTAAGTCATTAAACCAGTTTAAACCTCATTTTGACTGCAAACAGAGAAAATTTTTATTGATAAAGAGGAAATGTTAACCCATTTAAATTGAGAACAATTCAGAAAATTTGGATAAAAAGGGGTACAACAGCCACATGCTTAAATGTGATTCGAGGTTCAGAGAGGAACCACATCAAATCAAAACTTTCTCCAGGCTACTGACCTCCGTTGAAACAAACGACTGGACAGACTGCGAAGCAATGGAGGAACTCTCCGAAAAAAATTGTTGCTCCTGTACCTGTTGCGAGGACGAAGACGAGCTCTCAATTACCATCGAGGAGTTAGTCGACATCGATGATATTTGTTGGACAAGGGCCCCGTCAATTTGTTGGTCAATCAACGACTGTCCGAATGAGTCATTCCCATTCACATCCCCACCGTTAGACATGTTAACGCTCCGCCCTTATTTCCAGAGACTCACTTAAAAATTCTTTGTATGAAAAGTGACAGACAGTTTCCAGTACGTATGTAGTTTTTTTGGCTACATAGCAGAGAGCTAACTTAAACAAACACTGATTTCACTGTGCTGATGATGGCTCCCACAAAAAAATGATTACTTCAAACGTTTACACACATCTGGTATTCTTCCAATTCGCATAGAGAATTGTGAAACTGAAGCACTTTTTTCTGAAACAGTTTCTTCTTTGGCACTCAGTTCGGAGGGTGTACATATATAAGATGTATGATTTCTTAATTATTTTCACAACGAGCTCAAAATCTTATCCAGATTCGACTCTCGTGCGAATGCACCCCGGTTTATAAACTTTGTAACCACCTGAAGACAAAAGCTCATTAGTCCCTCGACGCCCACACGTTTTGGTAAATCCGCATGTGTTTTCAATGTGAGATTTGTGTCTCTACGAGTGCTAATTATGATCCGGAGAGTATTCCACGTTTTGATTGTCCGGAGTAGCACTCACTGACTGATGAGAAAGGACTACAAACTACTAATTGGAAGCAAAAAGTGCAATCAGAGAGTAAAATGGGGCTGCTACTACTACAATTTAATTTCTATTTCGTCTAAGCCCTCTTTTTACGATGACTTTCACTCTAAAACAACTTTACAGCTATACATTAGCGGTGCACAGACACACACACCTCCAATATACTCGAGTATTGTGGAAAAGGGGGAAATTTTCGTCTGAACTGGGAAGGGATGTGGAGTTGAATGTTTCGAGCTAATGACGACGATAGAGGAGCAGATTGGAGTGTAAAGATGATGATGACGGTCGGTAGTCGTAGAGTGGTAAGAAGCCAGCCGTAGTCACAGCGCTAGTGCCAATGGAGTGAGATGGGTGTTCTGAGCAAGTTTACGTTGTGGATACAAGGATTAGTGGTTCGCATGGAACCTTTTTTTCGGTTCACTTTTGTCTTCTCAAATGAATTTCAAATGTGCCAAAAAAAACGAGAACCGTTGTCGGTACGTGCATAGTATCCACATGTTCCAAAGACAAAGTTAGCAACAGAAAAACGTCTTGAAGACAATGTGTGTCTCAACTTGTTTCGCATAAATGAGGAAGGGTCTGAGGAAGACTTGTTGATGAAAAATATACTTGTCTGTATTAAAAGAGGAAAAGATATTTATATTAAAAAGCGGACAGAGAAGAGCTATTTATTTAAATGCATTTATTTTTTCTGTCTTATACGTAAGCATAAAAGTGTATCTGTTAACTGCTAAATGATTAGAACTGTAATGGGACATCCAACAAATAGGATATGTTTCTGCATTGATGCACTCACACATGCGTCGGTCGTGTGTGAAACGTTGCCTCAAACATTTTTTAACCGAAGACATATTTACATGGTCTCTCATGTACAAATTGAGCTTAGTTTTTCAGACTCAGTGAAGAACGGGTGATTCCGGATTTCAAAAGTTTTTTTTAAAGCTACCAAGATTCAGTATATCTCGGAAGCATATCTTCACTTCCAGTGAGCGCAGTCAAGTTGAAGATTTTTTAGAGAAAACGGAAGAGCAGGGGATTTCGTTGAATGAGTACCGATATATAAGCGCTCAGTGTCATTTAAGCGCGGCCAAAAGTGTATATAAATATACAGCGTGTAAAATCTGAGTATATCATTTGAATCTTCTTCCTCTCTCCCCTTATGCAATTTTTTTGGTGTGCATCCCCTCTCTACATGGATCCGCATACCCTTACAAAAGAGCCGATTGTGACTATTTTTAACATTTCACTGTGCTTCTCATGTGCATTACATTAATAAGATTTGCTAGGAGTCGAGAGTATTTTTTTCGAAATCCCCTTTGGAGTCACACACATTCTGCATCTGGGATTACCATTCTGGCGGAGTATGAAAGAAAAAAAATACACTGTTGCACTGTATGTTTTTCGAACTTCCGTATGGATTCTGTGAGCTTAAGTATATTACTGGCTTATATCGTACACATTACGAACAAAGTTTGTATTCATAAAGACAGGGGAAAGGCTTGATGGCCTTAAGACAATAATTTGTCGTTTTTGGCGGAGATCCCAGTATTGCAGAGATGTGTTCTGAAATCACGTTAAAAACTAGAAAATGCAACCTGTACGCCAGCCATGTGTAGATGTAGAAAAAGTCGACCGTTTTACAATATTGCACAGTTTTCTATCAGACTGCTCCGAGAATATTATGATAAAAGACATTGAGATTCCAGAGACTAAATCCATCTTTCAATCTGTGGCTCCCGAAATGCGGAGGCATTATAGCTTTTAGAAAAAAGGGAGTAATTTCAAAGCGAAGATTGACACTGACATATGTAACGGAGAGAGTAAAGTTTCAATAAAAGGCTAAAGAAACTTGAAAAAAAATCTTCTCATTCAACTCTTCTTTGGTTGAGCCGACGCAGACAGATATTTCCCAAATTTTTGAATATTCTTGTTCCTGTCAATTTCAGAAGTGATTTACATACTTTACTCCGGATTTCACTGAATTCAATACGTAACAGCTCGATATTATATTCAGAAGCGCAAACAGGATGAAGAGAGATGTTGCATGTTGTCTCTATCTGCGAAGGAAAAAAACAATGGATTTTTTTGCAAGACATGTCTCTTCTGATGAAAGATGCCAAAAACGCCGGGAGTGACGGCAGTAGTCTCGTATACTCTAGAATCTAGTCCATGAAGGTCACTAATAAGTTACAACTCAACCAAGTGACATTATAGATGCGAATTCAGCTTATATATTGAGTCTAAGACAAAAGAGCATATCACAAAGGCTGCATTTTAAGAGTATATCCTTCATTTGCATTGTTAACGGTAAAATAACGCGGAAAAAACCCAAAGAAGATTTATCCTTTTCTCAGATCCGGTTATGCCATGTGTCGCTTCTGGTTGAAACAAAGATGTCTCAGTTGGCTGTTATAATTTACAATTCGGCCTTTAAAAACAAAAGTCAAACTTTAAAGAAATGCCAAGGTTGACGCTTCAACTTTTAACATGTTTCAATTAACTGATTAACTGTCATTACTTCTCTGTGTGAGACCTCAGCAGAGGCTACCAATTTAGCTCAAGGGTTGATTAAAGTGGTTGTGAGGAATCTAGAATGGCGCAATTAGAAGAAATGGATGAGTGCACTAAATGCTGGTTTTCCCACAATTATTGTTTCAATAACGCCCACCGTTTAGTTGTTCTGCTTCATTAATGCATAAAGCTTGGGTTCAGCTATTTCAGGAAAATATAAAAAATGAATGAATCATTGTGTCCCCAAATTTTCGTGTCAATCAGCGCCTTCGTCGTATTGGGGAAACGGTTTGTCACGGGAGATGGCAATATAAAGTTATTGCTCTTTTACGGAAATTGCAAAAAGGCAATACGTTTGAGCTCCTTTCAGCTATTGTGTCACATATCAGAGGGACTAGATTTGACGTAGAAAAATTGGCCATATTTCCGTACAAATCGTTTCGTGCAAGGCATTTCTCTATCTAAGCTACCTATTGCATGTTAATTGAAAACCTGCGATCAATATCACATTCTAAAGAGCCAGTGCTCCTGTCGTGTCATGATATGCTTCTGCAATTTATTGACACAAAGATTATTCTCTGAAAAGGGAAAGGAGCTCTGCTAAAAATGCCAAGAGAATGGAAGTGTATACTTTCACTATTGACATATGCATTTCTCATTGCGCTGATAAATTATGGCAGGTCGACAGTGTAAAAAGAGGATATTGTGTTGCTGCACTGTCTCTTTAAGAAAAGAACAATTGGTTCTGATACCACGTGCTGTGCTAATGGAAAGTAGCGTATTTGTTGTGAGACCGGAAACTGTACCGTTGTCTTTCGTACTTTCTCTTTTACATAATGTGGAGCAGTCTAGCCCACCCACATACACGCGTATATTTTTCCTGGAGAAGATATACTGTATTGTGATGCCTGGAGACTCTATGGCAACAAAAAGTGTGACACGACAATATATCGCTTTCTCCTAATGTTAGCTCAGTTAGCTCAAAATCTGAAGAGGGACTTTCTCCAGCTCACTACTTTCAGTGTTGAAAAAAAATTTGAATAGAAAGGTAGACACGTTGTGACAGCATAACTCACATCGAAAATTATATGAAGCCGAAAAAACCGGCTTAAGGCGTTTCTTAAACTTCGTTCCAGTAATCAATAAATGAACGGTAATAAAAACGGAGCTAAACTGAGATTGTTATTACACTGTCCGTCCGCGTGAGGTTTGGCTTCAGTCCAGTTTTCTCTGCTGGAGAAAGAACACACCAATAAAAGCATCGCCTCTAACTTACCTAAAAAGCATGGAAGGAGAGAATGACAATGGGTCTATAAAACCCGCAAGTGAGCAAATCATTCCGAACGGAAATAACGAGGAGACAACCGCCGCAACGGAGCTGACAACTTCACAATTCACCCCGTCCAACCAGTTGGAGCAAACGCTCGCGATTATCAAGCCGGATGCCATTGACAAAGCTGAAGAGATCATCAGCGTCATTCATCGTGAAGGATTTGCGGTTTTACAGGCAAGAACCATATATTATTATTTTAGCCCGGATTCTCTTCATCAGATAAGACTAGACGGAGATCGTGGAGCGCGTGACATTTGCGACGTGTCAGCCGTCAGTCACGCTTTTTATTGTGGCGCATATTCATACATCTTCCTTCGAAATTAATGGGTTTCTCAGAGAAAGCCATTTTACTTCAAACTCCCTCCATTATCCTGAGATCTTGTTATGTATAATTGATGGCGTGCTTATCATTTTCATGTGACTATTAATACTTGTGCGCTCATCACTCATTTCATTTTTTTCAGGCCCGAAAAGTGAAGCTGTCTCCAGAACAAGCGGCCTCTTTTTACCAAGACTCGTACAACCAAGAATGGTTCGCCGGCTGTGTCGAGAACCTCTCAAGTGGCCCCCTCCTCGCGTTAGTACTCTCAGGTCCTGGCGCAGTCCGTCATTGGCACCAACTCATCGGGCCGAGCACCTGGGAGAAACGGGCCGAGCTCCCGAAGTCCCTTCGAAATCAGTACGGAACCAACGGAGACGACCATAAGAACGCCCTTCATGGGTCGAGCAGTGCCGAAGATGCCCTTCGAGAGCTCCACTTTTTCTTTCCAGAGTGTGAGTCTTTATTGCTTTCACCTTGGCTGTGAAAATTTTCCCTTTGTCTCGATGTTTATTTTGGATGCACTAAAAAGGTGACATTTTGACAAAGAGCAGCGTGTTTTCGATATAATTTATTGATTTACTCAATCGATCAGATTTTTGTTAGCTTTCATGTCATTTACGCCAGGATAATAGATATAAGACTTAGGGCGTAGAATGGCTCTAATTTGCACCTGCCAAAACATGCTGGCGAAAGTTTATATAAAACTATTTTATTGTTTGCCATACAAAATGCATGAATAGGATTGTATTGAGTTTGCTGAAATGCTAACAAAAAACAACAAAGTGAAGGTTATCTGATTTTTCTTGTTTCTCTCTTTTGTGTGAATGCAGTGGCAATGAGTGGGAATAGAGGTTAGAAAATGTCAGAGGGCCACAACGTAGATACGGTTTTAATTAAAACATCTACATAATTCAACAAAATGGCGTATATTGAGCCATATGAAATTATTATTATTGACTCTGTCGAATATGCGTCGCTTTTCGAGCTTAGTGAATATTACTGTGACACTTTTCATGTTTTGACAAGGTTAGTGGAACAAGAGTTCAAAAAATATGCACAGGTGCTGGGAATGAGGATGTAACAATATTTCGTGTTCAAGTGATACTTTGGCGAGTATGCCTTTTTAGGTTTGGACATGTGTTGATGATGTATGGAATATATGTAGTATTGATCAAATCTCCCTTTATAATTCATGTCCCACCTCCTTTCCTGTGTTAATAGTAATTGTGGAGCCGACAATTGCGACAAACCTTGCCTCTCACTACTTGAACGACAATGTCCACCCTGTGCTCACCGTAGGCTTGGCGAAGCTCGTCCGAGAGAAACCTGATGATCCTGTGATGTGGCTGGCCGACTGGCTTCTTGCAAACAACCCGAACAAACCAAAGGAGCAGGGGTTGGCTCAGCCTGGAAAATGTAAATGAAGTTTTGTGAAGCGAATCGAGTTACGATACGAAATGCGTGTATCAAGGTTATGAAAGCGAGAGAGAGAGCGATGTCGCATTTTTTCAAGGACCTCATTTTTATAATAATTTGAATTCAACAAGCAATTATTACTGTCTATAAATATAGTCTGTAGAATTGAGTATATATGGAACAGAAAGCGCACTTAGGAACTTTTTGGGGTATATTGACTGATATCTACAGTTGTGAGAGCATCGAATAAAAACTTCAATATATAAAGTTTAAAAGCAGACATGTAAGAGAAAACAACTCTGATTGATTTAAAATTGGTGAAAATAATAATTGAACATGGGTCCACTATTACGAAGCGCTTTCAAATCACTTTTCAATTACGTATAAAAAAAACTTGTTATATATCAAAGCAAATATAAATATTCAATTACTTTTGGAGCATAATATGCAAAATTCATATGACATTGAAAATTGAAAGAGCTACCCATTTCGAAGGTCCTCCTAGTTGGATGTAGGCATCAACTACAGTGCGTACCATCTACATTTTGCCTGGCTGACAAAATTATGTAAAATTGTGAAACAAAGGTCGCATGTATAAAATAAGAAAGCTTCTTCTTTTGCCGTTTATTTGGAGGCTCCATCTCTGCTTGGCTGGTGGTAGTCTGCATTGCATTCGACTGTGAAGTTCTCTACCAGAGGAGAGACATGCAGCGTATCTTCACTTTTGCAAGAAAGCTACGAATATGAAACAAAGATTTTTTATATGCCTTTGATTTTTGACGTTAATATACATGACCGACATCTTACAATTAGGAGTACCTATCTATCCAGTTTGTAAGGGTAGATTTAGTGCAGATTAATTTCGAACGGTATCAAATCATGCAATGTTTTTCCACATTAAGTCCGTGATTTTATTGTGACTTGTGAATTTTATTTTTTAAAACAGAAAAATATCGTGAATACTAACATTTTCTCGCAATTGCCACCGTTTCTCCATTTTTCTGTATCACATTCCCCGAAATTAACTCACTGGTATTCCATGAAATCATAGCTCATTGGAGTCAATTTTTAAACAAAATCCTTAATTACTTTGAGAAATCCAAGACGTTCTCAGCATTGTGAGAAATCATTTGTAACAAACAATACACTGAATACACAAACAGGAAACAGTACCACGAATGACACAGAGAAGCAACAAACAACAGATTAAGCAAAACTTTGATTTTTAAGCCTTTTCAGATTCACAACAAAGCACTCATTTACAATTTTGTTATGTCCACCTTATATACTCTCTACTCTCCTTTGCACCCCGTGAGCCAAAAAAAATCCTACAAATCCGCTCGTATGCTTCGCACATGAGCTCAATAATAATAAACGGTCCCTGCATAGAAAACATGAATCTTTGTACTCTCTGTTTACTCCTTGTCTAAAAAATCCATCTTTTCACCATTCAGACTAATAAACCTTTTTTTCTATTTTGAAGAGTTATATACTCTGTGAAGCAATATGTCTTTGAAGCTTATTTGGTTTTTTTTGGTATGTTATTCCTTCTCACAACATCCCAAACTCATATGGGTCCAATGTTTTCGTAAAGCCATGTGAGGTTCCAAGAAGATCTCAGAACATATTCAGAACAGCTCTCATCTTTCCACTCAGTCTTCGTCTTGCTGCCAAGAAAGACGTGTGTGTTTTTATGTGCCCCACAAAAATCCCTGAAACGACAACGACAGAAAAGGTTCGAAAGGATGATAGTCAAATGAAAGTCTTTTGAAAAATCATCGGTGTGTGCAATAATAGAGAGATGAGGTTGGTTCTTCCTCTCTTTTCAGCTTATCAAGATAATATGTCTTCGTGTTGTAAACCGTCAAGTAAACGAGATTTATCTTGTGGTTGACTCTTTTTTTACACAACACATTTATACAGTTTACCAGTGCGCCGCCTCAAGATAAGAAGGAGTAATTTGTCAGTGTGAAAGTGTGCTAAAAATAAAGCCCATTTTTTAAAGATGAGCTAACGTTGAGCTCATACTCTGAAACCGCGGTTTACTACTTGTTAAATTGAATTCCACAATGACACGCTACCTATTAAACTTTTATTACTTCCAAAGTTAACTTTTTAAGTATAAATGACGCCCAAGCCAACTCCGTGCTGAGAAAGTTCCAAAATGCCCATCATTCAAGGTAAGACGGATTCCACGTTTTATTGACATTTTTTATGTTTCGTATTAACTAACACGAGTATTTAAGATTCATATCTGGGCAATATCATCAACTTTGTTTCATTTCCTCGTTCTATTTTACAAGAGATCGTTGTGTGCATAATGTGGTGAAGATGAGATCAGAGTGGCCGGTAGGCAATCCTAATTATGCATTTACAAATCAATCGTAAAACCACGGAATTTATATGAGCACTGACAACCACTTTTGAAGACGGCATAGGTCAGACAACTTTGACTGATACGATTGATCAAGTTTTTTCTTATGTCCCATGCAATAATTCGTAACGTAACTGAGTAAGCCAGAAACAGATTAATTTAGCAACTCAAATGCCAAAGTAGACTATGATACTCCATTAAACGATGTAAACACTCGGTGACCTTTAGTCAGAGCGAAAAGCAGAGGGATAGAAACATCTCAATATACTAATACTCCCCAATTCAATCACCATATTAATTTTGTCTTTCTCATTGAAATCTGCACTAATCCAGTGCGTCTCATCTTCGAGTTTCATACGCAGTCATACACAAGGTGCGTGGGTTCATAATGTTATTATTGTATCTTTTGATGATGACAAATCTACGTATCAAATCCACCCTTCGTTTGCATATCTAAAATGAGCAGTCAAACATCGCTTCAGTTGGCTTTGAGCATCCTTGTGTATTTGTTTAATAATATTAACAGTATATTATCCTACCTCTAATTTTTCCAGAAAATCCGACTTACTTCACTGACAAGCCTCCCATTTCATCCAGTCTTCGACATCATCACCAATCGTCATGTAAGACAAGTGGGGCAAGGCGAAAGCATTCCACGACTTTCTTCGAGGACACCGAAGACGGTGACATTCTCACGAGTTACGACACCAATTGTTACAGTGAGTGCAAATCGAGCCACCTCAATAACAACACAAAAACAAAGACTGAGTCAAATGGAATCCGAAGCAAACCCCTACAACCCACCTCTCCACCACCTCTGAAGTCAGGAATGAGCCTCAGTCGCCTCGGCCAGCTTTTCAAGAAGTCCAAGTCGAAACACTCGGTCGGCTCTGAGAGTCATGGGAGCACGGTAGAATCCAGTGGTTTAGGCTCCCCCACCTGCACCCCAGACTCGTCCCTGTCAATCTACACAAATTCCTTGGATGGCGACTCCCAGTCATCAAACTCGAACCAGATCTCGCCCAAACTAGACTCCATGGAAGACAGGTTGGTCTCCATGTACAAGTTTGATGATTGCGACATTTTCGCAGCGAACATGTACTACAACGTTGGAGAATCTTCGGTATTCACCATTTACCATCCGCATCAACCCCGCAGCCAAACTTTGGGGCCTTCCACCTCCAGAAATGTGGGTTCTCGATTGGCCACCACAAAAGGGCCGTACGCCAGTATTCGGAGGACGAGCGATCGGGACGATGAGTTTGAGGACTGCGTTCAGCCGTACTACAACAACAAGACTTTCTCCACCTTCCCCAATCCGAAGAGGTCGTCAATTTCCTCATCTTCCCAAGTTAATGAGAATATTACTCCTCATCTTCCAGAGCACGACGGGGACGGCTATTTGAGACCTAATGAGCCTCGTAACTTGAGGAATGTGAAGAATCTCTATATTAACGACTCCGTCGAGAATGGACAAGTGCAACATGTCCAAGTCGACGTCCACACTCCAACCTCGTTCTCATTAAAGTCTAATTCCAACTCGGGCTTCAACTCTTCCGCCGCGAGTGCTAATAGTAATGGGAGCCGGTATCAGTTTGACTCCGCCGGCTCAACGACTTCTGCCGCGACCACGCTTGTGGCAGGAGGAAGTCATAATTTCAGACTTCCGCAAAATCCCATCAACAAAGATGAAAACCCGGGATCCAGCTCGGAATTACCTGTTTACATGAACAGAGCCTATTTCAGCTCAAATTCCATTTCAGGAAGATCCTCCTCAAAAACAACCGCCGCGCTTACGGATTGTGAGCCGTACTGTTCTTTGTGCGCGTCTTCCATCATGGGCTCTCCTCGACGTGAGTTTAAAATCAATTTACAAACTTTTACTCATTTCCTTAAACATCGCTTTGTAAACTAAGCGCTTATTATGGCATTTCCGATGATGACTCACTCGCATTTCACACATAGTCACTCACTCACCGTCATTACCTATTAATAACAAGGAGCAGTCGCCCGAATATTTTTCGAGTATTTTTAAGTCTGTTCAAACATATAGCTTGTAAACATCGCTTCGTAGGATTAACTTTTTTTTGTATACATTTCCACACTTTTATATTTGCCTGCAAATCCCTTATGTGGTGACCCAGAACCGAGAGCATAAAACGCGAGAAAAAAACGGATTTTTTTGGCGTTCCACTGAAACTCAACACTTTCTTCGAGAAGCTTAAAATAATTTGTGTATCATGCTGTGTGCTGCATTGTCAGCATCAGTCAGAGTTGAGAGAACATGGAAAGATGAAAGAGACGGCAAAAGTGGTTTGTTATATTTATTGGCATGGCTGGCTTGATAAGTCATCATTCAATCTTATGATTCACTGACGAAAACATGGCGAGTGCGCAAGACTTTGGCATGTTTACGAGAAAACTGACAAGATAACACGGACTTTTTCCTCTGGTCTGTTTCGAATTTTTGAAAAAGTTAAAATCTGGAATCGGTTAAGGGGTAAATTGTCAGCTTGTGGCAGGCCAGAAAAAAAAGAATTGTGCTCAGAAAAAATGTTGTCTCGAAACAGATTCGATGTGCTCTTTGATCCTGTATCTTCAAAGGGGAAACGCGCAGGTCGCTTTAGGTGTATCTCATGTTCGTCATCTTGTTGCAACACTGGTTAAAAACCAATAAAAAGATGTAGAACCCCTTAACCGAAACGGCACCATAAAATGCGTAACTCGTTTAGGTTCGACTCTTTCTTACTAAATATAGTAAAAATCTCAAGCAGAGTTTAAAGTCGCATCAGTGTGTGCGTAGTATTCAGAATATTCTTCACTGATAGTATGAATGGTGCTGAAAGTCGGAGGATTTGTGACATTTTGGTTTGATTAGAGCACACTGCAATCGCGCTTGAGCAAAACACAAGTTGTTTTGAGCACAGCATTCCATACAATTTAGGAGGGAAGGAGTGGAGTACACCCACAAAACTCTGTATGAAGAAACCCATCCTTTCTCTCAAGATAATCTTTTTCCCCTATTATTTAGTGTTATTGGACTGCTGGACTTTATGCCACATGACTCTCGCTTTGATTGAAGGTTATTATATGGTGAGGGTGGATAAGACTGAAGTCATATGTAAAACTATAGGTATTCATAAAGGCTGAATGGCACCCCCTTTTCTTGGTACTTCAAAGCTTTTAAGCTTCAAAAAAGTTTCCAGCAGAAGCTTCGTACAATTGAAGTCTGTTGATAATATTTCAAAGTTTCAAGGGCTCCCTGTTTGACTTTGTGACGACTGATTCCTTCTGAGCACTCTGTTATCATAACTGTCATCATCGTCTTAATGCTCAAACGTGCCTTTTTAATGTACACAAGGTTTGTGTGTAGGGTCCATCATTGAAATGTATCGTGTTTCAGTCTCCCTTTTAAGAGTTAATACGGTATTCCTTTTAATCCTATTCGAACGCTAATGTAATTTTTGCAGATGCTCAGGGTGAAGCTTGGTGCTCTCCGTAACTCTCCACGTAATGGTTTAAACTTGCTTTAGATTCCACATGTAGCTAAATCGTTACAAAGTGTAAACTGAGGCTTATGCACAGGAAATTGCTTGCATTACAATCGCAGAGAACGTGCCAGTTCAGATTAGGGAGATCCAATGTTGTCTCCCTCTCACCGCATATTATGCATATAAAAGCAATTACGCATTCCATTCATAATATCAACTGTGAATTGGTACATGCATTATTATACTTGAACAGAATACTAAGCTCCATGTGTGTGGGCGTTGGTAGTGAGCATTATGATCTGTAAAAAAAACTGTAGAACAAGCATATTAATGAAGCCATGTAGACATGTTGGTGGGCTGATTTAAACCAGATAAAAAGCTGTTTTTGTTCCACAAAATTTATAATGGATCAAATTAAAATGGGGGTTTACACGAGATGCTTGTGGTACGCCTATTGTTTAATGTAACAAAAATACGGGAAGACTGTTTATTTTTGCCATTTTTGTTCCGATCTAAATCTGGTTAGCATCTTGGTGCTAGGATAAGAGCATCTAAAAAATCTTTACACACATGTGTGATTTCAAGCTTCTAGAGAGGAAGTGACAACATAGAATTTATGACGAAGATGAAAATGATTCAGAATGAAAGGGCAACAACACAAAAAACTTACATAATACAAAATGCTCCTTCAAATGAAGATTGACATTGGAGTTCGAAGAAGGGATGTTCAACACATGGGCTTCGAAGGGCACGCGTTCCATGAAGGATTGGAGGAGTACATTAAAGTTGAGTGACGGAGGGAGAGAATTGAAAGGAAACGTAAAAACGCGAGCGTAGGCAAAGGTGAAGCTCATTTCCTTCTCGAGTGTCATATTCAGTCTGAACTTATCTTATATATCGTCTTATCAATCTACATCTAGATAGGTCTTACGGTAACGGAACATGTGCTCTTTGTTCCGGGCACAAGTTTCCAACTCTTTCGAAGGTAACCCCTTTTTCTCTAGTGTGTAATAAAAGTTAGGATTATTCATGGGGAATACTACAAACTAACAACAACCAACGCATGAGAGGATGACATAGTACGTATTTGTGTTGAAGTAATGAGCTCCGAAAGTTGGAGGGAAAACATTAGTTTCATCGTGTTTTTAAGTGACGATGACAGTCCGCTTGACATCGCCTTAAAAACGCTACACTTGTCAGGAAAAGTTTTTATGAAAAAGTAGGGATATAAATGGATGCAACGACTGCAAGAAATTGACTGATGACGCAACGAGAGAGAATTGACAGATTTCCCGTGTTCTTCATGTTAGAAAAAATAGGAAGATGAAGCGAAGGTTTTGTATGGAAACATAAAAAACTGGGTTTTTTACACCATCAATTCTGTCCTGGTGTCTTCATGCTGTGATATATATTATGCCTAAAGGTATTTAGATTTTGTGTGTCCTTTTGTTTTAAGATTTTCTCAGCTCTACAATCCATAAAGTGAGCTTGGCACAATCCAGTTTTAATGGGCAGCAGTAGCCCCTGTTGTAAAATGAATTGGACTCATTGTTTCCGAAATGCGGGGCCGTAATGAAGTTTTGTTTTTGGAAGGAAATATCTTTTGAACAAAGTCATTTTGGAGAGCCTCTGTTAATTTGGATTTGTCTCGAGGTTAATGGTTCTCACACAAGTGTGCCGCATGCTGTTTCAATGAGAAAAACACTTGACTGAGAACCAGAGGACGGTTGACAATAAATACGGAATGTCTTGTTGTAAAACCTTTACTGAGGTTCACATGTGTTTGGCGTGGACAATGAATGAAGTTAATGAGTGGTTTTATTGTTTGTCTGCTGTGCAGCCATAAGTTTGCCAGTTTCGGTTGGGAAGACAAAGAAGAACATTGTTTACTTTGTGTCATGTGGTAGATTAGGCTTGGGTGACCCTCTGAGATTTACTGAGAGCGCGAAGAATGTAACAAAAATAGAGAGACTAACGGAGGTAACAATGGACTATCTTGAGGATTCATAAATGAAGGAAGATTTTTGAAAAATGTTGTATCGATAAAAATTCTAAAGTACTTGAGTATATATGTATGCTTCCAATTATTTATTCTTTTATTATTAACACATACTTATAGAACGATGGATAGGTGGTTTTTTTTTGTCGTAGTAAGGTGTATTATGTATGGTATTTTTTGGTGATGGTTTTCAAGAGTTTTGACGCTAGTGTACATAATGTTCCAAAGACTGTATGCTACAAGGTCAACCTAAAACCTGCCGATTTTACTCCATGGTCATCTTTGGCATGTAACTCAAAACTGTTTTTCCAACTTCGTGAAGCGGATCGTCGGCAGTGTGCGGAAAGTGAAGGTGTGTTTGAAACTAGATGACTCCAGAGAGTTAACTCACATTTAAATAAGATATTCATACCATCTACTATTAGGCCAGTATATAGTTTTTCACTTGAGGACCAGAGTCTCCGCCTCTTTTCGGCATCAAATAAAAAGGATAACTTTCCCCCTTCGAAGAGCAAAGAGAAATTTGATACTCTTAAAAACTCTGACGATTTCATGATTTAGTACATGCGCCTTTATACAAATCTTGTAACAACAACGCAGACGCAAAGGAAAGTACTGAACTGAATCGAAAATTGGTTGTGTGCTGGACTTGTCATTAGAACAAAAATGGCATCACGCCAATTCAAAGGCAGAGTTGTGATTCTTCCCTCGCTTCTCAAGCGAAACTGCATTCTCATTTGAAAGGCAGCCAGGGCAAATAATAAAAATGGGCTGATGACGACGAGTCTAAGTCAACGTCTCTTATTAAAGGAGAATGTTGAGTAAACACTATTCTTGTACGATTGCTGCATCTGATTTTTTAAAGTGTGTACACTCTTGCTAAGGCGATTTCCTTTAAAATGCTGGGGAGTACGAAAATGTGCAATATTGAAACTGCTAACAGCATAATAATACGATTCATCTCTTGGTGGGGATGTGATGATAATGACTACAAATCCGAGGCTCACTTTTCAACCAGATTCAACAGTCTCCCAGTATTTCAGGAGTTTTCCTCTGATGTATTGCTTATTTTTGCTGAGCACGCCGGACGGAAATGAAAACTTGAAGTGATGTTTTACGAAAACACTGCGGAGGGGAAGTGTCTTCTAGTTTTCCCAACATTTTTCTTATTTTATGCAAATACAAAGATTGGAGGCTGTTTTATATGTATAATATGCGTATGTATAAGATATTTTCTTTACTTGCCTATCTGTCTTTCATGATGAGCTTCGAAAGGTGATTTGCTCGGCTGCTCGTGTGCGGTGCTGTTTTTCACCCCATTTCTGGATTTTTTGAGATGAGGATTCCAGAAACGCAGAAACATTAGCTGTTGAGTTAGCGTTGCGTAAAGGATCCTCGTAAAGTGAGAGCACACGCGGTCAAACGTTGCACATCAGTTTTGAAGGCATTGATGGCATAACTTCAGGACTTGAGGTGATGAAAGGTTTTTAAAGTTGAAAATCAATGCTCTGTTGTTTTTTGTCACTTTGAATCTTCTCTTTGTATTAAAAGACAAGCGGAAACGAGGAGAAAAACAGAAAAACTTTGATTCACATGAAGAAAGCTTTCAGAAAAGTGCATTCATCCATTCCGTTTTTAATCTGATGAAATTAGAAAGGGGAAAAGGGATGCCAAGTTTAAAAAACCGAATAAAAAATTGTACTAATGCTCTCATCATCGTGTGGTGGCACAAAACACAATGCACAAGGCCAAAAACTTTGACATTTTTTATCCAAACAGGAAGCTTGGCTCAAATTGGAGTTTTGAAAGGATGTCAAAGGCAAAAAAATTGCATAGAAGCTCCCGTTAGCTTTTTTTCAGAGGAAAAAATACTGTTGTTTTACTTTCTGACAGTGTCTTCAATAATGAGCTCATGGACTTCCTAATAGCTATTCTACAGCTACACCATTTTTTCCCATTACTTTCGGAATTGTCTTACGTTTTTTTTTCTCTGGAATATTTTAGCAATGAGCTCGGAGTTAAAAAGAAGTAGAAAGCTTTGATGAACTTCAAGAAACATTTATTTCTACACGCATTTCCTCCTTCCTGATGAGAAAGGTGTATTCTCTTACAGTGTTTATTTATGGAACGATTTTAGACGCTTTGCATACTTCCCCCGTATTACAGACTGTCAACTTGACTCGGAGGAATCGTTGTGGGTATTTATTCCCCCTTTTATGAATATCTCACAATCCTCTCATCTTGAGGCTTGTCTCTCGGTTTTTACTGTTATATTATATTTACGTGTCTAGAAAAACGAGTGACATTGTGACGAACGAACTAAGGCATGAACGAACTAAGGCACACCATGCAAAGATAACCATTATTATACTCAGCTACTGAGCTAACTACATGGATCTTGTTAGCAAATCAGGGAAACGCATCATTTTGGCTTGGGTAAGCCGCAGCAGTTTTCAGACTTGTAATAGGTTTGTGTCTTATTAATTGTTTGTCAAGATGTGGAGATGATTATGTTTGTCTTCCTGAAGTCTATGAGTATATGTGAACTCACATGTAATTTGGGCTATTTACGTTTCCCTTTCATCCGGTTTCAAGAAACTCTACAAAAAATTTCGTGTGGAAGGTGTAGTTTGAGACGGAGAGGTTGTCTATTATTTTTGAAATGTTAGCCCATTTGTAAAAGAAAATCGGTTTCACTTTCCTTCGTTATTTTTGAACGGGTTTCCCACTGCTGTGTCAGCATTCTCTTAAATTACACATTGCTTCTCAGAGGAAAGTAATACTATTATTCCTAACACCTTTCAAGCCCAAGTACACAGAACAGGTGAAGGACCCAAGCCAAAAAAAAATGGTTTTGGTGTGGGAGGTGGTAATGTAGGAAGTGATTAGTTCGGTTTGGAAATTCCGTTGAGAATACTTGAACGCTAAGATTTTTAAGCATGTATGTATTCGCTGTGAGGTTGTGGTGTTTTGAAAGGTTTATCGGAAGTGATAAACCTTTCACAACCTTTCTAATTGTTCTCTGTGCGTGTATGGGAGTTAATTTAGAAGATTTAAAATCGAGAGTTTTTATAGAGCAACACAAAGCTACGATTTTTATACTTTTTCATAAAGTATTTCACAGGTTCTTAAAAAATCGGTGTGATAATTTTATTACAATAAAACGTTTAGTAGAAATTATAGGGTTAAAGGTGGTGAAATGAAATACAATGGAATTTTATATAAAGAAATCGAATGATCCAAGGTTTTTCGAGTTCATTCATCACTTATATAAAAAGGCATATGTTTTGATTTCCTTTCTTTGACAGAGATTAAGTAAAGAATGGGTTTAGATTCTTGGATTTTTTTGTAAAAAATACTGCGTACTACAATGGCACACCCTTTCCTTTCACATGCCAATAATTTAGGGATTGTGTGGGAGTATGCTTTTAGCGAGGAATGAAGCAATTTATTAGATCTCGGAAAGCGATCTCACCATTCCACTCAACGCTATTTTTTTCTAAGATTACTCACAATTTTTTCTACTCTTTGCTCCTGGAAATCGGTGAACAAATGTTCACAATCCAGGATCATTCAACTTTGTGTGTGTATCGGTCAAATTCTCTTTCTCACGCGTCTCCTCAAGGTTGAATGATTCATTGATGATTTTGATGACAAAGTGACACATGTCGTGTGACAATTTTTTATTCGTCTCAACTCGATGAGGTACGTGAAACAATGCCATACATACTTCATTCATTGCAACTTCATATTCAGATGTCCATATTCCTGTGAATCTCAAAAAAAGACAAAACAAAAAGCGAAACATATCTCTACAAGTTTTTGAGAATTTCGAGATGAGCTCTGAACCGCTTCCCGTATCCAATTTCTACGTTTATATAACAATATACATACTCTGCTCCTTTCTGTCCGTTTTCACATACACAGTAAACTATACGATCATTGAAATGACGAGTCATCTAGCTCTTTGGTTTTACTGACTCCTCCATGACGTCGACACCAGAGTTCGGCACATATGTGTAAAATCTTGTACAATGCGAGCGAAGCCAGATCACTCTTGGCTAAGCTGAAAATAAAGGATTACTCTCTGTCTGGGTGTCAAGTTGACTTTTTGGAGAGCAAAAACGGATTTGTTTTAATCCTTTTTCGGTGATCACGTCATCCCGTAGCCAAAATAATGCATGAAAAATTAAACACATGAAGCTAGCAAAAAAGATCATTTTTGACTGATGCAAACAATTTGCTTTTAATTTTTACATAAATGCAGGTTTAGTTCTGACTTAAATTTTACATAAGCTCAGTTAGTAAAACGAGCAGATTGCCTTGCAGGTGAAATAACGCAGTAGGAGGTCTCCGGTTTTGAATGCGTGGGAGATCGCCTCTGGACCAAAACTTCACTCACTTTGACTGGAAACTCTGGAACACATGTAAAACGAGGCTTTATACGTAATTTTGATTGTTTATGGATAGGATTTCGAGTGCTTTGTGTTTATTATTCATACCTTATCCAGTAAATATAATAAAAAATTGTTGAGTTTGAATGGGCAAAGTTTCACTCTCATTATGACATCCAATAGATTTTTTTTTTTCTATTTTTCTAGCTTCAGCCGCTTTCTGGTTCAGTGAAGACATTTTAACTTGTTCTTTTTGTGTATATTCTAATATTAACTGAAACCACAAGTGTATAGAAAAAAGCAGGCATTTTGTACGCCCAATGTCAGAGACTGGTGTTTATCATATCACAAAAATATATGCAGGTCTTTTTGTGGATGAAAGGAAGGTCGTCCAGGAAGGCATCAAGTTTAATACTCCACAGATACACGCCAGTTGCCCACTCAATTCCAAACAATTCTTGAAAAGGGTTCGAAATGAATTGGGCCTTTTGAGGGAAATTGTTTCGTTTTCAATCAAGCTTATCTTGTCAGACTTCTAAAGCCCATCGGTCTAACAAGCCAAAAATCCTGTTATTTTTCATATCATTGTATGTCCATCCTATTGACGAGTTTCCATTCATTTTTTTGTTTATATCCAAACGAATACAGGAAGTTATTTAAATCTTATGCTTTCCTGTTTTAGTTCAAAAATCTAGTTTTGTTCGTGTTATCAATGAAGTCTTACCTTTTTTAAAGAATTCTTTCACTGTCGAAATTGAAAAATAACGTTCATTCATTTGAAGAGGAAGTTGTCTAGAAATAAAGGACGTCCTTCAGAGTTTCAGAGGAAATCGAGTTTATTGTCGAAAGTGAATTTTCGTATTTATGCACAACTCCATTTTGAACATCTTGTTTGTTTAATTATGCAAAGTGCTTTTGTAAAGGTTGCCTTTTTAATGATTCCAAAACTGCGTCTTTCCTTCCTCTTTGAGGAGACTTTAATAAGTGGTCGTCTTTACTCTGGAAATCCAGCGGTCCAGTTTTCACAATTCTCGCCCCCGACCAGACGACGCTTCTACGCCCTTATGCTTGAGTACATCTGGCTTAAAGGCCACCCTGTTCGGTACTCCATTTGAACGCTTATGATATCTGTACTAATTTGTAATTTGGTTCGTCTGCTCGCTTTTCCAGTCAACACGAGACTCCAAGATATTGAAGCAAGTGCTCTTTGTTGAGCAAAGTAAAACGGTCGAAAATAATACACATTTCAGTCGGGGTTCGGAATACACATTTATACCTCTGAAATTGTACATTTATGCGGTAAGTTATTCCTCTCAGCAAGAGGTAGTATTTTAGAAAAGAGATGTTTGGTATTAAGAAAAATTTGATTTACAATCTGTATCAATAGGTAATGTTCCGGTTATGTTAAATTGAAGTCTGTCTACATTGTTCTACAACATCAGGTTGTAGATGTGGGCCTCCGTAAGCTGATAAGAAACGGGTAGAAACCGAATTGTGGCTACTCGTCGTTTTTATTTAATATAAACTTCTTTATGCCTTGCATTTATTATTACTACATTAGTAAATTATTATTTCACATGTAAAATCAGCCTCCTGAATCCAGACGGCATTGTACAGCTCTAAATGTTTAATACATTCACCCAATCCTTTCAGCCTGCACCTACAAAGTCGCAGTGAAGTTGCGCGTGGTCGCATCACATAAACCGGATCAAGTATCATGTACACGCATTGAATATTAGATGAAAGGAATCTATTCACATTTCAGTCTGTGCCTTGTGCTATGCAAGACCTAATGTAAATTATAAAACCTACGATTTTTTTGTCAGCAATTCTTACAGGTTACAATTTGTGTACAACACTTAAAAACTTACATTTCTAATACTTTATTTCTGATATCGTTGTTGATTGATACTCGATTCTGTTTTGAACTTCTCCGCATGCTACAAATGTATAAAAGTGGAAGCAAATGTCGTAAATATTTCTCCGTAAGCCTAAAGGACTTCTTCATCATTATGTGTATCATTAGCAATTTTACGATGTCCGTTTGACCTCATCTGATGTTGAAGGAATGCCTAAAAGATACAGAAATCTTTGTAATGGATAAAATGTTTAGGTTGTTGGCTTTTTTACCAATGAAAACATATGTGGTTTACTATAAGCACAATCATATTTACGGTCAGTTTGGAGCAATCACTTATATGCACGCGTAACCAATATCTTGCTGGACTTTTTTTAGATGTATTGATGTGCTTTTGATGAGGGATGATAATCATTCTCGTGTTTCTGATATATTTACATAATAAAAATGGCCTCTTTCACTTTCATCCATTCATCATCAGATTAAAAGCATGTCTAGTGATACTTTAGGAGGCAAAGCACTTTGATTAGGATATCTGTAAACTAATTCGTCTTCTATAAAAAAGGATGAAGCAAGCCTTGATTAATATGAAAGGAAAGTTGAAAGGAGTTGGAAAATAAGAGTGGGAAAGCCTGCCACAAAAACATTTCGATATTTCTCTCTCTAAAGCCTTTGCTGAAGCCCGCATTTCCAGACGGTAAATACGCACACACCAAATTACGTATTTTATATTTGCTCAGTGTTCCGCTTGGTATTTTCATATCTAACTCATAAGTTCATTTGAAGTAGTGTTCAATTTTGTCCTTCACTTTATGTGGATATTCCTAATTTCTGTGCCTTTACGGCTGGACGACATCATGCTGTCAGAATGACGTTAGCGAGTAAATAGCACTTGTATTGAGTATCCTGTAAATAAAGCTGGAATGACGCGTATTTGCGGTTTTCCTCAAAGTTTCGTCGCTGGAAGGAACTTCAATGAAGAAACTTAAAATGTTGACCAAAAATTGAAGTGAATCAAATGCTATGTGGTGATGACATATATTTTTATATGAAATTCTATATACTGCATATCACCATGTTATGTATATATCTATATTCATATCTGGATCGATTTCAAGTTTCCAAACTAGATAAATTATTCTCGGTAGTAAAATAGCTACTTATCTCTCGCTCCCATCTATTTTCCTTGTAAATCGACTATTCTTCGCTGCACTTTTTGTGACAACGCATAATCTTGACTCATTCTCAATCTTTGTCTCCAGCAAAGCTACAGCATTTTTTTAGAGAAAAAGTTGTGACAAATTGAGTCTAAACGTTTTATTTCTATTTTTACTCTCTCATGTACAGAGCGATCGAAAATGGACGTGGCGATTGTGAAGTGCAGAGAGTGCTTCTTCTCCAGAGAAGCGGAAACCCACATCAGAGGATTCTTCGACAAACTCATGACGGAGGACAAGCAAAAAATGGATGTGGCGTAAGTTTAAGTGGAAACACTTAAAAATAATGATGTATCAAGATTACATTTACATTCCATGTTCTTTTCCAGCAAACTCGCATTATGCGTGTGGCATTTAAACGTGAACAAATCCTCTGCAATTTTTTATAAATATTTGTGTATATCTCGATGATAACTGTTTTGACAGGTTAAAGTCGTACGACTTGAAGGATTTGGATCATCCCTCGGATAGCGTGGTGGTACACAGTGCGAAGGTGCAGATCGTCATAATTTCCCACCACTTTTTGCAACGTCTCAAAGACGAGGCTTCCAGGCGACCGAGGTTGTCTCCCATAAATCGTGTTTTTAGGTCGAAAAGTGTCATCGCCGTCCTCATCGCTGTCTCCGAGAAAGAAGTATTGGATGGTTTTGAATCGGGTGAGTGTTATCCCATTTTTATTTCTGGAAATGTAAATTTTCATCTCTCAATTTTATGTCCTCTTTGAGCAAATATTGAGAACATGAAATACATAACGACGACACTTTATTCATAAAAAACTCGTGTTGACAGTTATATAACTGTTGATAGCCTTCATGATGGCGTGGGTGTTTGTAATGAGACGCCTAACTTGTTTTGCGATGTTAGAACATTTCTTCTGAAATTTTTTGAGATATAATCTCCTCGTTATGTGAATTATTCATTATAATGAAGACTCTTTATTTTTTTCAGTGCTTCCTCGGTTTCGTGAATGGTTCTCAGTGGATCTCCGCTCAACCAATAAATACGACCCGGAATTCTGTAAAAAGTTTACGGAGCAAGTGGTGAGGATTTATAATGTCGAGCTGAGCAACTCCAGCAGTTTTTCAGTGTTCCCCAAGAAAGTGACTAGGGAGCAGCCCAAGATCGCTATCATCTTCAAGAAGCCCGTCGACCCCCAAGATGAGATCCGGATTGAGCTGAGGACAGCGAGACAAGTGCACTCGGTGACAGACTTCAAGATGGAAACTCCGCACACCACTCTTATCCGAATTCCTGGTGAGTTAAAAAAATGGGATTTTTTTTGTGGAGAGTTCTCCGAAAACCGATAAATATCGGAGGCATGTCTGCGTGCGACAATATTTCAAGGTGGAATTCATGCTGAAAATTTAAAATTTAGCAAAAAATTGTTTTAAAAAATGGTCGTGATTTGTAGAGTCTCTGAGTCCGGACAGGGAGGCGATTGTGGATGTTTGCGTGATTGTCAATAAGAATAAGATTGGAGGGAGTAGGATCAAGACGGAGTTGAATTTGAGGCGGTATGAAGATGACGAGATTGATCGAATGGCGAAGGTACTGAATATCTCATTGAAAAGGTTCTGAATGAATAGTTGTCTGTGTTTTGCATTTTATAATTATTTCTTGGGTTTTAGTTGCTGCCACCATTTTTGGACTGGTTGGACGTGCACATTTCCGAATCGCTGATGAAGCATTTCCGAGAATGTACGGACTACACGGTGGATCCAGATTTGGAGCTTATGAATGGGATTATCATTTGCAGAGGTAATAAAAATATTTTTTTAACATTAATCTTAGAAGACTATTGAAATGTGTGTTGAACATAATTTTTAAATTGCAGGAGATATATTACCCACAATCATGCACTTTGCTGCGTACTACGGCCTCCAGAAAACTGCCGTTGTCGCCCTCGACGAGGCCGACAGTTTGGCTCACTGTAGCGTTCGGAACGAGCTCGGAGAGCTTCCCGCAGACATCGCGGCGTCTCGCGACCATCCTCAAATCAGCCAGTTGATTTCCGAATACCAAGAGATCTCAAACTCCTACCGAGCTTACAAGTATGTCAAAGAGCTTCTTGAAAAGGATACTGGTCAATTGGAGGAGTCTGAGGATGGTACTGAAAATTCAAACTTGGAGGACAATGGTGCTAATCTAACTGAAGACGAAGGAGCTCAACCGTGTTCAGAAAGCAATGACGAAGCTGAGTCAGCTAAGGAGACGAATACAATTCCAGAAGCGGTTGGGAATGGAGAGACCAATGAGTCTCCATCAGAACCTGGTTCCAGCACGAGAAGTGAAGATGACGAAGTCGAAGTCAAGATCAAACCGACCCCCTTGACTCGAAAGCGGATAAACCGCATCCAGAAAGGGAAGCAATACGTGAATCTCAATGGAAATCCTGCGGAAAATCCTGAATACGTGGAAACTCGACCTGTGCGGAAAATTACTCCAGCATTGACAGACCGGAAGTGGCGGCAAACACTGATGCCCGGTTTAACTTACGATATTCCCCGACCCCAAGCTCTGGACTACAAACTCCCTCCTCCAGAAGTTCGACCGGTCAACCCCAGCACCAGTCGGTCTGAGGCGAAAGGTCCTGTTTTGGTTGCGAAAGGAAAGATAACCGTGACAGAAAGTGGGTATCTTCTAGTCGGCATGGACGACGAGGAAGTGCCCGCGTTACCAAAGACTGATGACGAGCTCTCCGAAGTCGAAACGGAGGCCAGTAAGGAAGAAGGGGCTGCTGCACTGGAGCCACCCAAACCGCCAGAGCCGGAGCCGCAAGAAGCCGTGGTGCCTGTTTTGAGGAAGCCGTCCCTCCAACATGATAACGCTAATGGAATCATCATCCGAGACCGGGAGAAAAAGAACGCAGTGGTCTTGGATCCTGCGGATGAGCAACTCATCAACTTGCTGAATGACTTCAAAAACAATACCTACGACATGACGATGGTGGAGTTACTGTTTGAAAATTGGAAGCAGAGACCTGACGTCCAGCGGTCGGTGGAAGAGAAGATGAAAATGCTCGAGAAGTTGAGGGAGGAGTATCGTCATCTCCGAGAACATCAAAGCCCCCGAGGACCAGCGAAGAAATCTGCGATTGACCGAATTAAAACGATCTTCTCAATTAGTAGGTTATTAAAAATCGTGTATTTGTATTTTATTTTGAAGCTCGCTTTTGAATTAGCGGAAATTGATTTATTTGTATTTGAATTGCAGAGAGAAGAAAGGGAAGCACTGCGACTCCAGCGGTTTCAGAGGGCCTTTACGACCTCCAAAGGAAACCGTCTTATTCCAGTGAATCTAGTAGCATCAGCGGTCCGTCACCTACTGATGTCACATTTTCCGGACCTAGTTTACCGTCTCAACCCTTTAGTAATAGTATTCCAGACGCAACCTCTCCAGGGACGCTTAATCCACCTCCGTTTTTCAATAGTCACAATGATCGAATTGGTATGAAAATTTCAGTCAAGCAAAAATATACTATATGCATGCAAAATTATTTTTATTGTATTTTTTTTCGTGTGGTTTGCAGACTCCGTTTCATCTATCCGAACAAGTTTTGGGAGTGACAGTAGCTCCGACGGGGAAAAGTCAGGGAGTAAGCCACAATTACAATTTTTATTATATGATTTGATGATTTGTAAAACATGGTAGTACAGAATCATGTTTTCATTTAATTGTTTTTAATTAATTCAAAAGATGCTGATGAACGCCCGTCTGACCCTAGTCAGGGATATCACGTTCCACCTCCTCCGAGACCAGTGAAGCCGTCGAGGAAACCAGTACCTGCAATTCCAGAGGAGCCAACATCTCCCACTGTGCCAAGAAGACCGCCTGCCTTCCCAGATGAGGCTATAACTTCTCCGAAACTGTTAAAGAAGCCTCCTATGTCACCCCCTCCAGGGTTTTCTCCAACACTTCCTTCAAAGCCTGTTGCGGTAACCGAAAGTAAACCCGTCATTCCTCCAGAGACTCCACCACAAGTGCCTGCGAAACCGTTGCCGAAGTACGTGGGAACAGAGCCTGTGAGCCCACCTCCGCAACCTCCACCAAGAAGTCAAGTACGCCAGTAACGACCACATATCAGCGAAATTATAAACATTTTTATGTCAAGTCGAAATCATTAACTACGATAACCTCTTATACTTTCAGAACGCATCCAACTTATTCAGCTACATTGACTACAAGCAGAAAAATGCGGAGAGCAAGCAAGTTTCACAAGGAGGTAAGCTCAAGTGCCCCATCTTAAACTTAATCCATCCATAACTTATGAAAATACGGTCTTAACATATTTTAATTAATTATAACTATTATCAGGCATACACCAATCTTATGAAAATACGAAGTAACCGGACTGAAGTTACAAGTACGAACGGGGAGTGAATACAAACTATTCGGCATCCCTTCAAAGTGTCCTTGAATTGATAGTTCACTCCTAGAAGGTATACTTTGGGAACAAGTCTGCATAATTGATAACCAGATTAGATGTATCCCTAACATTTATTTAAACCCGTTGAACAATATGGAAGTATTATTATAGTTTTATGATTGCAGTTATCAATAAGTATAACTTTGTACATAGCTTAGAGTATGGAAAACGTGTTCGTTATGCTATTAGTTTGTAATTGATTGTAAGTGCTTTGCATAGATAAAGCATAAAATATTTGAATAGCTGTCAGTATAGAAAAATAGTTTATAAAGTACGTACATATTTATATTATGCACAGTATCCGTTGGTTTATACATATCTTACAAATACCTTTTTTACATGTCACAACTACCAGCCTCGCAAAAATAAAGAGTGTTTAATACTAATTAAATTCATCTTTCAATGTAGTTTTGAGGAAACATCATACACACAATTATTACACAAACCCACGTCAATGGAAAGTTATACAAAATTACGATTGTATTTAGGTACTATATATTCGCCAAAATCGAGATGTTACCGGAGCTATGGCCGCACAAATATTCAGCTCATGCGACTTCTTAGAAGACCTGTTATCGAAGTGCACTGTTCACGATAATGGACGCGATTTATATTACAGGAAGTTGTGGCGACAGTGGTTTGGCGAATTACAGATTCCATCACAGTGGAGCATTACTGGATAGAATATACTGCAAATTCATGTTCAACTCCTTAAAGCGTCAATCAGTAGTGACGAATTCTTCACACAAAGTAAAAGACATTGTATACATACATAAATACATGTACATTTATATGCGGTTTCTTTATATAAAACACAGTAATCTACTCCAGCGTAAAAATGTACAGAAAATGAATTCATAGACCTCTGCCACAATTTATTGAATGAAATAGTACATAAAATGGAAAGTGTCAGTCTTCGCAGTAATATAGAAATGTTCATCAGAGTTATTCCTATTAAACCGAATTGAGTAGGAGAGAAGCATTACTTTGAAAAACACAATTTGACCAAAGAAGACAAACTAACAAGAAATTTTTGCATCTTTTTTGAAAAGGCTTGTCATTCCTCAATTTCAACTGAAACATGGATTCATCTGCAGTTGAGCAGGCGCCTCCGATCCCACCCAAAAGGCTTTCGGTAAATTACACTTTTAACTCATTTATCGCCCTCTCTGGAAAATAACCTGCTGCTTTACATGTTTGTATGCTTGCCAAATAATTAGGATCCAGACGTGAAGCCGACCGTTCCTCCAAAACCTAAAATAACGCTGGACAAATCTCTTTCTGATGGTTCGAAAGCATTATTTTGTTCTACACACTACATCACATTTCTTCACTATTTTGACAATACTTCCTTCTGGCAAAAGTGTTAAAAAACCAACAGTAGATTTTTAATGAGTCTTAATTTTTTCAGAAAAACATCCTTACGTCAATATTAATACACAACGAGGAGACAAGAAATGAGTTTCAAAACTGGAAGCAGTCCATTGATAATCATCACCACATCTCACTTAACCAGAGTATTTTATAATCAGAAATGTAACATTTGGAAACGCGTGTCTCAATTCCCCGCGTTATTAAATTTTAATCAATTATCCACAAATTTTTAAAGCAAAGTCATTTTTTACTTTACACTTTAGTTCTAATATAAACTGTGAATCTTGTTAAAGGCGTGTATAGTGAAATCCTTTAAGTTCTGTAACCAAAAACCTGTGTCAGCTCTCAAAACCTTTTATTCGTCCATTACAACATCTCTCAGCTAAGACTTCAACCGCATCGACTCCGTCGAGTCGTAGTATTCCATTCTGACAACAGATTGCGATCCTCGCTTCTAAGTTCTCTTTTTCCTGCCCTAAATCGTTGTTCCATCCATAAACCTCATACTTCCTTTTCAAGCTTATCAGATCACAATCATCTCGGACCAGTCTTTACTCCTGATTCGAATAATTGTCATTCCCCGATCGCTTGAGGTACTCCGGGGCAACCCTGCCGTGAAAGGAGTACGATTAGGTCTGTATCCTCGTTAAAGATAACAATTAGTGCACATCCTCATTTTTATTGTGCTCCCCCTGACACATTACTTGAGTAATCCACATTGTCATGAAGTCGGCGAGATATAAAGAGCGACAAAAAGTATACCACCTCCGTGCTCGCACTCTCATCAACATTGATTGTTTTTTTCATCAGCATTTTAATCGACGAATAACCAGATTATTGGCGTAGTTAACCCTGAAACTTATCATTGCAAATTTTGTAATAACTTGCTACCCTATCTTTGTATCATCATTCCCACAATCGTCATTCCAATATATCTCTTTAAAATCTCAAAAAAAATCCTGTGAAAGCTACATTTAACCGAGGAAGGAAACCCATGAAAATAGTAATAAACACATCAACCTTACCAAATCACATATTCACTTTGAGTGATGGACATCACTATTTTTATTGCTTTTTTCTCTGCTCCAAAAGCAAATCTTCACATCATCATCGTAATCTTCTTATTTGCCCAAGAAAAGCATCGGGTACGTACGACCCGAGTCTCTTCGCACATACAATGTGTAAACTAGGTGAAAGAGAAATAAGTGGGTTACCTTTTCATCAAATATCTATATTCACATGCAATAACTCAACATACACATCCATAAAAGAAATCAAAGGATTCTTTTCTATTCCTATTTCTGCCACCGTCAAAGCATTATAAACGTCAAGTCACAAGCTCCTCATGCAAACCCATAATTGTACGAGTGCAAACTGATGTCTACTCTCATTCTACCCGCTTTTTCTAGAACGATTGAAAGGGAAGTTCGTAACTAGCACAGCCACACAGGAAGAAGTAAAAACTGGTGTGATTACCTACAAATTCCTTTTATGCACAACTTGTGAGATATGTGGGGGAAAATTCATTGTGTGTGCTCCGATTTTTGCAGTACACCTCAAAATAAAGCTGTCAAATCACACGCAAACTCGAGGATGATGTTAAGACATCTCATTTGTAGTTTCATTGTCACTCATTTTTGTTTGAAAAAGTGAGTGAGTCCTTCCTGTCTTAAGTGGCTTACGAAAATCACATTCATTTTCTATTCGCAGATAAATAAGAAGTTACTTGTCAAAGATAACCATTTTTGTGTGTTACGAGTAACGACTGTCTTCCTCTAGACGAAAACAAACTTTCCATTATCTAGTCCACTTTTTTAATCGCTAGACAAAAATGCTTCTGAAATGATTTGGAAGAAACTTTCGAAAAGTGCATTCTTCTCGGATTTACCAAATCATTTCAGAGGAACTTAAGTGGGATATGAATATTGATAAGGACATTTCATTCCTCATATTTTCTCTTGCTTTCCATTTTTTATGTTATCTTAGAATCCTATCGCATTGCATGGTGTTAATCGCATCTTTTTCCTGAAGGAAAAAGATCTGAAAAGGACGAAGAATTTTAATTCGATTAAGGGTCATTCAAAGAAGAGACAACATTTTTTGTATCCCATTGACGTATAAAATTTAATAAAATGCTTGAAGACGCACATACGTAAAAGAAGGTTTCATACATTTAATATTTTTCGTGTAACTTTCCTGGTTCATTCACTCACGGTCAAGAGCATCAACAACTGCATTATTGTCATAACCCAATCCTGCTTCTCTCTAGTACAGAGAATATATACGAAAAATGTGTGTATCAAAACGGAAAGCTGAAAGAATGCCTGCATTTATGATGATGAGCAAGTTGGTGAATACATGAATCAAGAATAAGTGGGACAACAACGGATACTTTTTTTTTTGCTCAACGAAAAAAGGGAGCCGAAGTTTTAAAGTGAAGAGCAGTTATAACTTTACTAGCCACATCCTTATATGTATCTTCATGACACTTGTACGAGTAGTGTGTTCCTATATTCTCAATGTGTAGAGGATGATGGTCGTATATTTCTCACTTTAAAGGTTCTTCGGTAATCTGAAAGGAATTTTGGTCGCTCCTCAAGTTCCCCAATCCTCATCATAATCATCATCCCTCATACGAAGTGTGGTGCGACTGTTAACTCACAATCTATATTGTTATTACCGGGATAGGTATGAGGAATGAGGTAAGGCAGAAGGGATACGTGTACGTAGAAAAAAGTCGTAAGTCCGCAAGTGTTTACCATAAGATGTGTGAGCAAGTGGATTGTTCAAGTGTCCCGTAAACTTTGTAACCTGCTAGCAATAATAATGATTTTTTTTGGGTATGGCTTTTTTGGAATGTGATGCGACTTTTGTGAACACTTGCGTCGAGATTTTAGGGGGTATTTTTTTCACATATGATATATTAGCTAGAATACCAAGAAGGGTCGTGGTGGTAGAAAAAAATTAATGCTTGTATTATGCTCAAAAAAATTCCCGTAAATAATAAAAAGAAGGAAAGTGGATCCTTGAATATTTTCGTGTAAACCATTTAAAATGATATATTGGAAGGTTAGGGCTCAGTTCCATTTCTCTTGCCTTTGTATGATGTGACAGAGGGATGACCATATTTTCACATTTTTCCACTGTTTTAAGAGCATAACGAGCACGAAACCTCTGCTTCTGTGCGCAAAGACATTTTTGTATCTACACTCTACACGTATCGTCGTGAGCAATTAACACGGTCATCCCATTCCTCGAATAATTTTCTTATTAAAAAAGTGTCACTTTGAGAGTACTCCTCGTACCAAGAAATCAGGAAGAAAATCCAAAGGTTCAGCTCTGTGCTGAGATTGACTTTTTAATACAGTCGATTAGCTCAATTAAATATTCACCCTGCGTCCGCATGTACCGTAATTCATTGAATGAGTCCCGATATTCCCGATTCATACTTGTGATAAAGTATCTATCGAAACTTTTCAATCTCACTCGTATATTCCTTCTACTTGATGAACCGACAAGATTTTTTCAAAGACTACGTTCTACACAATCATCATTATCGTTTTCAATTGCTTTCATTGCTCATTTCTCGAAGAAATGAGTTAATCCTCTGGACTCGCCGTTTTTAATGTATTCAACCTAGACGTCTCGTCATTTCATTACAATCCTACAAAACCTGTGAATTTTCACATTTAAATCTCATTCCTCCCTTACGCCGGCGATTTGGATACATATGAAAAAGGAATGGGTTTGAACACTCAAATCTTCATCTCTTAAATATATACACATCCGTAAGCAAACTTACATCTTGCTCTTTTACGCTTAGTTCTGCTCAACTGCGTACAAGCCTGCACACATTCACAAATATCCCTCAACAATACTACTTTGCACAGGAAGAAAAGAAGACGAGTCTCCACTTTACACCTGACGAAAACGACGAAGTAAAATAAGGAGAGGAACCTGATTCAAACAATGAAAGCATGTAGCATCAGGATATTTGTACTTAAGCTATACGAATATGTATTCATTCTTGGCGATGAACACGAAAGAGGATGAATCGCCACCACAAGTGTACAAGGGGGATGATGATAGTCCTCGTCGTTGCAAGTCAAGAATAACAATCAGGAGTAGTGTAACGTGGGCAGACTCGCCTTTGATGATATGCGTCATCATACATGTATTCATGAGCTGAACAATCGACAATCCAAAAACTCACCCCTTCTCCGTCTTACAGTATAGCTTATCCTTTCTCTCTTTATACACAGGTGAATCCACCATGTGAGTAGTGATAAGATGCTTATTTCGAAAATGTTACTTATTGTACATACCTTCTTTTACAGGTGAGTCCCTAATGCTTGTATATAAGAAAATTCTCTGGTTTGTGGCTGATACCGTATAGTAGCAGTGTGCGGACACAACAACAATCATGTAAGCGTAAAAATGTAGTAATCATAACGCTACTACGATTTTAAAGGTACAAAAAAGAAGCCCCTTATAACCGCTGCTTAAGGAACTACTAAAGCACCTCGAGGCTCGCTCATACCGTACATACCTGAGTTTGATACACGAATGTGTATTGTATATAGCGAAAAAGTATGCTGATGTATATATGTACTGTTGTACGGTATCGAGAAGTTGAAGACAGGGATGGAGATGAAACGCCTCCAACGATTTTCTTACCTGGCCAAAGAAGCGTCTAATCAGTCTACGTTAGGTCTTGTTGAGGTACATTCCTCTCGCTCGTCGGTCGTCGACGTCTTTTTTTCTTGTGATTCGCCACCGGAGTTTACGGTTGCTCCAACAGGTTGCTGTACGAGGAGAGAGAAAAGGAAGCCTTTTCGCTAATTTGGATGGACGAGAAGCTTCCTCACAATTATATTGGGATTTCCGGTGGATATCAAATTAATTAGAGGTGAATTGTGCACGCCAAGGAAGAGTCACTGGATGGAGAGACACCGGCTTGAGGATTTTTGTGTGAAAAAGTGCCAAAATATATGCATTCATGGATAAGGTGGCGATTTGAGTGAAGTTCAGAAATATAATTTTGTTTAGTGTTTTTGTGTGGAAATTATTTGTGCTTCAAAATCCTAGAGTGGATACTTGCTACACAAGTGTAATAAAACGAAGAGGTCATTAATTCGCAGGTGGACAGTGTGAACAGTGATATATTACATTTGGATTTCCTCAGCGATGCGGAGAAGTTGCTCATAGAGCTTGTGGACCCGTAGTTTTTTCAAGGTAGGTATTTTCAGCATTTTTTTTTCTGTCACATAATACTTGGAATGACCTCTGGGAGCAAAGATAACAATAACAATGTCTCCTGTATGCATTTTTTCTGTGGTAATAAATCAGAGAAATATTATTCTTAGTGTAGAAGGGAAAGGTGGGAAAACGGGGTTTTTGTTAAAAATAATAATAATGGAGTATGTAGACGTTTGGAAATCCGTGTCGGCTCTAGATGTGCGTTATGAAAAGAAGGATATTAGAGAAGTGAAGCAGTTTTCGTGTTCAAAATTGTGATGTGGTTCTTGAAAGGAAAACCACATGCATTCAGGAAGAAGGTTTATTCCTGGGTCTCATTTTGTACCGATTTCCCATGACCTGAATCATATGAGACGATATACGTTGAAAAAAAAGTTTTGTGAGAATTGTAGGATAAGAACTGTGAATAGGAAGCAGAAAAAGGGTCCTTGCATTAAAAGAAAAAGTTCTCCGACTCTCTGGCTCTGAGAGCACCTTGCATACCTGTGTGCCTATCAGTTAAGGTCTCGACTCACTTCAAGGAGAAAAAAAGGGTCTAAAACTTGGAGGTCTTGTATTTTTGACATAATAGGTGTACATATTATTGTCCATGTAATCATCACGGGATGGCAGCGTGAGGGCTCGTATGTGCACTCAAATTAGGCTTGGTGTGGATCCGTTTGTTTAGCTGCGAACAAAATTGAAAATAGAGAGGCAAACAGACGGACGTTTGAATTCTGATTTTGTTTCACAGTGGAGCGATATCTGAAGTTCTTATAAGAGTACAAAAAGCAAGAATATTATTTTAAGAGCATTTTGTATACGCCAAAAATAAGCTTAAAAGAGCCTTGCAAAAACAGCGTCAGATACTGGTGCAATTTTCAGAGTTGGTACGACGCGATTTGTGGTTTTCGCTTGCGATAAAAAAACAAAGAATTGCTCCGCCTCGTATTCCTGCATTCAACCATAAATTGCGAATGATTTACTGCAAAAGAAACGTTCGTATTTTTTTTCCAAATGTAAACCATATTTTTCGTCACAGCATACACGAGGTGATAACCGTAACTTTATTGTACAAAAAAAGAATTTTTTAGGAGCTCTACTTTGCTCCGGAGTGAGAAAAAATTGTTTCAAAACTTTGACATTTGAACTGGCATGTTTTAATAGAATAGAGAATTTGCCTGGATTTTTATTGATAATTTAGAGAATAATAGTAAGATTGCATGACCCAGTGAAGTGCATCGTGGATGCAATCTAGAAACCATATTATGCACCAATGATTGACACATGTCCACTCCAACGCTTTTACATGCCCAAAAATGCAATGAGTGATTTTTTATTTGTAAATCAATCCTCAAACACTTTAGAGAGAGTCTTTTTTAATCATTGAAAACCAGTGGGATGTGAAATTGTACGAATGCAGTCTACTTCTCTACTTAACATCTATTAATATTGAGTGGTAGATGAGTGATGATGATAAACTTGAGCAAACTTTTTGAGGTCATGCGAACAACATGAGGACTATTTGACAGCTTCACATCGGCCTTAGCCCAACCGTTTTTAGAGTTACAACTCCATTTTG
>JAHZMW010002482.1:0-10582 GCA_027743745.1 Alloscopus bannaensis
CAATTTTTTTCGTTCTAACAACCAAAGCGGTTCCAGTTGATCGAATCGTATGCAACTTGATATTCATTCAGTCATTCTTCGCGTGGGTGTTTGGCTTCGTCTTTGTGGTCACTTTCTGCATCCTCTTCACCTTGGCATTGAAAATGAAATTGTCTTCCAATGCTAGTTACATTTTTGACGACTGTCTGGCCTAATTTTCAGAGCCTCAGGAACATGAAAAACAGCAGATTCCTTTGTTTCCCAAAGCTATTTGGAAGTAGAATGGGAAAACTTATTATTATAATTACTTACAAACAATACAAGAAATTGTTCCGAATCGGAACTTCCGATCCTGGAGCAGCGAACCTTGAGTGTGTCATAATAAAATAGTTCTGTCACCGAAAAAGAAATATTTATTTTTTTACTAAAAAAAACTCGAGGATTTTGTATACAATTTAGTCCGTAATAATTTTTCCGAGAGCGAAGAACAATCATTCAATTTTCATTATCATCAAAATGAAGACCGGTCACTTTGACATAGGTAATTATGGTGTTTTAAAGGACTCGATATTAGCCTTATAAGTTTAACTGGAAGAGGCGCTGTAAATATTTGAGCATGATTGAGCCAACTATTTTTATAACGTGTGCATACAAGCACTGACGTTGTGAACTCTGATACTTTTATGTATGAATATTATATTAGTTTTTGTATAAAACCATCAATTTGAAGTCGGATTTTTATGCTTACTTTATTAAAAACTTAATGCGACCATTTTACAAAAGGAATTACGAAAACTTTTAATTGCCATGTTACATGTCTTCCTACTTCCAGAAAATGAACTAAATGCACAAGTAAGGTTATAGGAGAACTATAAATCTAAGATTTTTATTAGGACACATCGAGCACATTTAATTCCGGTTACCCAACCCATCCAGCGAATAACCTGAATATTATATGTGCTACCAACAAAGGAAACGAAACCAAATTAAATTCAAACCACATACTCAAAAACTTTTGCATTTTGATTTAAAATGAAATTATTTTTAAACTGCCCTTTGAATAGCACGCACGTCTGGCGATTTTCTCCATTTTCTTGTCATGGAGCCCATCAGTATTCCAAGGGGCATGTTGGCCCTCACCAGGTCCTCCGGAAACTTAGTCATCACGCCATTGATGCTCACGGGAATCAAAATGTTCACGTCTACCTGTGGAAAGATTACGACGATCGAAATGCTCCAAGTGTTGGACCACTCCTCCGTTCGAGTCAGAGTGGAACGGAATCATTGGAAGCAAATTCCGTGGTTCATTCTTCTACTCGTATTTCCCGGAACTTTGTTTGTCGCCTGCGCCTACCTTCTAATTGACGAGTTCCTTCGTCCAGGTTCTCAGTTGAGTATTATTCAACTNAAATTCCGTGGTTCATTCTTCTCCTCGTATTCCCCGGAACTATGATCCTCGCCTGTGCGTACCTTCTAATTGACGAGTTCCTTCGTCCAGGTTCTCAGTTGAGTATTATTCAACTCAGCGTCTTCGTTCTGTGCTTATGCGGTGGGATCTTTGAGGCGGCTGGGTTACCAGGAGTTGATGACTGTGATGCGAGTATCGTGGCGTTCAATCATTTGTTCGAGAATATGCTATTCAAAAATAAGAGTGAGTCGATTTTAAAAACATGTATTGCTTAAATTTTTTCTTCATTGTTTTTTAAACAATGTTGTATATGTAAACTTGTTTGAAATCCAAATCCATCCATGGTTCCCAAAAATATTCTAAAACGCGGTATCAAGGTTGCCGGAATCTTGGATCCAAACTAGTTTTTTGTTTTTTTTTCGCTATATTTCAAAATCTCGATCAAAATTAGCGTGATGTCCGGGTTTTACTTTCCGATTTCCCCAGATTTCCAGAAAAACAAACCGAGCAAAGTCGATTACCCCGGATTGCTTCTCATCTACTATAGCTTTGGCATCATGGTCGTCGCCTTACAGATTCCATTGGCAACTGTTGTCCTGGGCTTGGACACATTCCAGATAGTCTTCGAGAGGCTTTTCATTCCCGACGTTTATTCTACAGAAATATACCAAATCGGATTATCTTTTCTACTAGCTCTAACCCTCCAAACGTTATGCATGCTAGAATTTCTCAGGTATTTGTCTACAGCAATGATGATCACCATGTTGTCCTCTTATGGGGCTGAAAAATGTCTGTACATGCTACTCGACTGGGAGGACGAACTTCCGGAAAAATTTGTTCTGAACTACTACGTCAACCTGAGAGTGATGACCTGCTTGTCTGCGGAAATCTTGGATCCCATAGTGTTCCGGTTGGTGACCTTCAGTCTGTGCCTCAACCTGATAACGGCTTGGTTCACCATCAATTGCTGGAACATTATGCCATTCTTTGCTGGAATCACTTGTGCCGTTGCTATCGCAGGAATTGCGCTCACAGCGTTTTTGCTTCAGTCCGGAGCCGCTGTGAGGATTTTGAGTGGGCAAGTCGTGGAGCAACAAAGGTCAAAATGGGAGGGGAGACAGAGGTCAACAAGAAGGTTCTTTAGGTTGAAATGGAAAGCTCAGCAGCTCCTGCCGATTAAATGTGGAAGTCGGTTTTATCTGAGTAAGGACTCGATCATGAACTACTTTGAGACGTTTGTGGGCAATTTGACAGATGCGGTGCTGCTCATTCAACCGTGAATAAAATGCAGATGGAATCTAGGGACGTAAAAGATATAAATCAAAATGGTAAATACCGGTACAAGGTTTTTTAAAATCAAAACTGGAAACTGGACGGGAAAAATCCAAAACTTCGTCGAAAACTTCCAATTTGGGGGTTATTGGAAACTTTTTCAGTATATATACACAATACAGCTAAGGAAATTGTTATTTACCGGTTTCGTAAAATTGGGAACTATCTTTTTATTCCAGGAGTATTCGTTTAATAGAGGATAAGTGGATCTTGTAATAAATGTATTGTGGGTGTTTTCGTTTTAGACTAAATAACTTACTTGCCATTTAAAAATACAAATAATGCATGTTACATAATACTACATTACGAAGGTTATTTTTATTGTTACAAATCACGAATTTTGATGTAGGCTGTTATTGAAGTTAATGGGTTGTTTATTTATAGATAACAATAAATAATAATAAATAATAAATTAAAAATAAATATAAAATTTTACATAAATGTAAAATGATTTAAAGTTAGGTGTTGTAATTGAATTATTGTATTTATAATCAGATATAAAATTGTTAATTACCAGGTTTGGAATTAAGCGCTCATAACAATGATGCGGTTCATTCGCTTTAACATGGGCCTGAGAGTCTTTTGTACATTCCAGGAAGTCAAGTTAAACAATTTATGCGTAATATTTGCAAAACAAGTTTTGATTTCATGTCTATCCTTCTATTCAGGTTTAAAAATCCAAGCCAAATTTAACAATCTGCTCTGTAGATTGGTTTTTACATAATATCTTCCTGCAGAAGAATGCATTTATTTTTGCTTGCCCATATTATTTTTCCTGCATTTTATGCGCTATTCTTTTGTTCCCGTTCAATTTTTTTCGTTCTAACAACCAAAGCGGTTCCAGTTGATCGAATCGTATGCAACTTGATATTCATTCAGTCATTCTTTGCGTGGGTGTTTGGCTTCGTCTTTGTGGTCACTCTCTGCATCCTCTTCACTTTGGCATTGAAAATGAAATTGTCTTCCAATGCTAGTTACATTTTTGACGACTCTCTAATTTTCAGAGCCTCAGGAACATGAATAACAGCAGATTCCTTTGTTTCCCAAAGCTATTTGGAAGTAGAATGGGAAAACTTATTATTAAAATTACTTACAAGAAATACAAGAAATTGTTCCGATCCTGAAGCAGCGAACCTTGAGTGTGTCATAACAAAATAGTTCTGTCACCGCAAAGAAGGACAGATTTATTTCTTTACTCAAAAAACTCGAGGATTTTGCGTTTAATTTAGTCCGTAATATTTAGTCCGAGAGCGAAAAACAATCATTCAATTTTCATTATCATCAAAATGAAGACCGGTAGTGATATTTGAAAGCCAAATTCGGTGCCGTTCTAATGGTCACTTTGACATGGGTAATTATGGTGTTTTAAAGGACTCCATATTAGCCTTATAAGTTTAACTGGAAGAGGCGCTGTAAATATTTTAGCATGGTTGAGCCAACTATTTTTATAACGAGTGCATGCAAGCACTGACGTTGTGAACTCTGATACTTTTATGTATGAATATTATATTAGTTTTTGTATACCACCATCAATTGAAGTCGGATTTTTTATGCTTGCTTTATTAAAAACTTGATACGACGATTTTACAAAAGGAATTACGAAAGCCTTTAATTGCCATGTTACATGTCTTCCTACTTCCAGAAAATGAACTAAATGCACAAGTAAGATTATTGGAGGACTATAAATCTAAGATTTCTATTAGGAACACATCGAGCACATTAAATTCCGGTTACCAACCCATCCAAAATTTAAAAAATCAACAGTTTTTGTCAACATCTACCGAGATTAAAGTACGCGCAAAAATCCAAAAATGTCAACTTACAATTTCTTGTCAACATCTGTCGAGATTGAAGTACGTGCTAAAATATGTTTTTATATAAAATGTGCTGTTCCAGCAACTATTTTTGTGTTTTTGTTATCTCGATTTGTGGACTCCGGACCAGACGTATAAAACCAAATATATGGAGTGAAGTGGAAGTTGACGTGCTTGTATTGCAAGATGCAGTGAAAGAAGATGAAAATTGGAGTGATTTTTGAGTGATTCATTTATTTTCCCAGTACCAACATTACAAACCTTATGCTTAATGTTAAAAACTTAATTGCTAGCACATATTAATTGTTAAAAGTAGAAACCCCAGCCTAAATACTGCAATACTAACAACGACAAAACTGCTTTAAGTTAGAAAATAAAACAGTAAATTTGACAAAAAAAATCCATTTCTACAACTTGTGCTCGCTTTACTCACGAAACATACAGATGATAGCCAATTTCTCATCCTACGCTGGTACTATCTCTGGAGAGCTGCCTTTCTCGTTCTTGGCTTTGTTGTAGTGATATGTAGCCATTTTTTTCAAAACTCGGAGAACGCTTTTAAAAATGTTTTCAACAACTATAGTTGATTCTCGAAAAGAAAAATTGGTATCGTGACCAACGTCTGCGTTTGCCTTTTCGTAAAACACAATCGTGGAGAGCCCTTGCTCCCACACATCCGCATCCAACTTTAATGTGTTGGATTCGTACATATTTTGACGTCGTTGATAAAAATAATGGGATGATGACAATGTAAACTCATCCAAGTTCTCTTTCTTATCATGAAACTTGTCATGAATGACGCCAAAGTTGTCATGAGTTCCGACGAAAAAAACTTTTTGATTACCTTTAGGGCTGAATTCAATTTCTTCGAAAGTTGGTTGGTCAGTATGCACTGCTCTATATGGCGACGCTTTGCCACCTCTCCTCTGAGGGCTGAGGAAGGACCTGGTTGCGGTTCCAAACGCGTTTTTGGTTTGCACTGTGTGTGCATTCCAACGGTCCCCAAATTTGAGGATACTCCTCCAGGAAGATAAGCTCTTCAGGGTTTTACCTCTGTAAAATGTGGTTTATTTTGCCAGCTCCGTCCAAAATTACACCAAGTACCGGTGAGTATACAACTCCGGGGTAGAGCATTACTTAGGTTGGATACCTGGTCGGCATAACACGACGCCGGGCATGAAATTCCACAGGATCGTTGATTGAGGAGAGCATCATCTGCTCCTCGGGAGATAGACCATTCATGATGGCATAGTTCAAACCTTCATAGTATTGAAAGTTTTCAGTATCCAAAAATCATGGAGCAAGTGTCATGAGCTATGGTCGCTCATGATCCTCTCGTTTGCGGACATCTTGAATGCCGGATATCTCGTGGAAGCGGGGATTTTGGTGGAAACTAATGACGTTTATGTTGACGACACCATGTTGAAAGTATTTTTCCTTTTCAACTGAAACTAAAATCAGTCAATTATATATGGCGAAAATTTTAGAAAGGGTTATAAAACTAAAGCAAAACAACTTTGTCATTGTCAAGCAGTATGAATCAAAGACAAGCACAAACTGACAAATTTTATCATAAGTCATCGTATTTACATGCTCTTTGAAATGTATTTTCCGTATAATAATATGTTTCATTGCATTGTATTTTTTATTGAAATATTTAAATTCGTGGGAATAGTGTCGTTAATATTTTCAAGTAATTATAATTACGAGACGTTTTTGTAAAAATTTATATGAAGGTAAAAGAGGGAGTCCTGGAAAATAATTGCCGTTCGTCGGAAAATGTAGACACCGCTCAATAAATCTGATGCAAGTATAATTACTGTGGCAATCACTTCGAAATTCACCAATGTTACCACCAATAAGGTGGTAACAACAATGTTCGAATGTCTCGACTTCAAAGGAACATGGATTGGGCAAAAATGTCGCGGATGTGTAATTATATCTTATATCAACTATGCATTACCCCATATGACTAAGATGAAATATAAAAATGTAAAAATGATGTTTTCTGAGTGTGCATATGTGAAAGAAATGTAATTTTAAGACATGTTTTTGTGTAGCCTATTTTCATCTTTTTCATTTAATTATGAAAAAAGAATTCATGTTTCAGAAGTCAATCTAACTGTTCTCTGTAGTTAATATTCTTTGTCGCTTCCAACTTCTTTAAAATTCAGAGGGTAAATAAAAGGGAAAAGTTATTATGGATGTCACATGAGCCACAGCATAGTTACGTTGTTTCTGACTTTACAAACTCGATCAGCCAAAATACAATTTTTTGTTGTAGCTTCGATTTTAACAATTTTACATTCGAGTTCAATACAGTCAGCGAATTTTCCTAGTACTGTAGGTATAGCACTAAGCTCACGGAAATTTGCCTCCCGGGCACAGCCATCTCATTGGCTCCTTCTATTTATTTTACATTTTTGTTAAAACATGAGTAGTATCCCATCTATTGTTCCCAATATTCATGGCTATCTTCTAGGCTAAGCGATACTTCGAGCGGTTAACTGGACAACAGTACACATCTAGTTAGTAGTACATACCGGCTTCCTTCCAACCTTCTCTAACCCTATACATGGCAGAGACATCGGTGGTGGATAAGTCCAACATAAAGGTAGATGATCGTGCAAACCTACTCAAATTAAAAACCAAATGGAAAAAGCATGTGTATGAAATTTGGAAGGGCTTTTGCTACGAAAATTCGTACAAACACAAGCAGACTGTAAAATTATTAAAAATGTACCATCACTTATTTTCGGTGATGTTTTACATAATATGATATTGAATATTTTATTTGAATCATGATTTTATATCCACAGCCAAATCAATCAAAACGTCCCACCGGAACACCCTCAGTAAAGGACGCACCTGATCCAACTCCTGGAACCTTTGATTGTTTGATTGAGCTGCAGTCCTACATCAGTTTGCTTTCCAACTTCGTAATTAAAACGGAATATTTGTAACCCACAGTGCCCATTATACACATTCATTTCTCCATTCCGCGGATCACTTTTACCGTCCGTCTATTCATCCACCTTTGAAAAACCTTCCAAAGAACGCGTGCTACTTAGCCTGCTCTGGGGATACACGTGCTCTCGCTCATTAGGTAGTGTTAACTGATTGGATACGCCAAGTGATTCACTACTTAACCATTCCTCTCTTTGTTACCAACCATCGCATTTTTTTCTTCTATTTTTTGTGCTTTGCACAAAAATCTCAGGCTATTTGTTTGTTTTTATTTTACACACAGCAGGCAGCAGTAAGATTACTATAACTGTGAATAAAGTTTTTGTTCGAATGGTAATGCAAACAATTACTGGATACGTAAAGTGATACATTACTTAACCATTCCTCGCATGGTTATTTGTTGGCCAAATATCACAATTATTTTAAATGATTTTAATAGCGACTCCTGTATTAATTTCTAATTAAGTATTACTCACTCCAATATAATTCACCATTAAAGTTTTAATCTGAACTCCAGTCCAGTATCAATTACCACTCCAGTTGTCAGCGTTTCACAAACGAGCAAACTAAAAAACCTCAATTGAAAGCGACGTACCAAAGCACATTAACCACAGGTAAATACATAGACTCTTTTCGCGCTATAAAGACTTGATGCTTACATTTGGCACTTTTCAACATGCTATCTAGCAAGTTAGGCTTGCCTTTAGTAATCCTCTACATGGTGTCGTGGAGGTATTTGACATCCCCATTCCAGCGTTTCAAAAACTGCAATCATTAAATTCCACGCTGTTGAAAGTTGAAAGTTAAAGTTGAAACCATCCCCGGAACGCCACTTGGACAAAAATGGTGGATGTGAAACTTGTCCGAGTCCTGCGTGACATTCAACAGCAAGGCGCTGCTCAACCGATAATTGAGCTGGATGCATTACTTTGGAGAGAAATAATGGAGCGTGCCACTGAAGGGAATCCACAACAAAACATTCCGCAGCCAGTGGTTGAGCAATGAGAAGCTGAGCAAGCTGCCATTGCACAGGGGCTTGGATTTCAACAGGAAGTCATGCAGATGGAAAAGATTTGAAATGGACTAATCAGAGTCCAGCGCAATGTTAATATGCTTTGCCAAAACGCTGACAGGGCCGAAGGAATGTTTTTGGAGGTGTATAGAAATACTGGAACTCGTTTTTTGGCGTTTGCGCATTGAGTTACGTTACGTTTTATTGTTTTGTATTAACTGGTTTCAATTCTTTAGATTTTTTTTAATATTGTGTTTCAGGTTGAGAGCTTAATGTACGGTTATGTGTTCTGCAACCTCTGTATTGAGCAACAGATTGAATTTTCCTAATATCCCCCAAATTGTGCAAGTTGTCGTGGGGTAATCGTGATTTGCGAGAATAGGCTCCTCCACCACCACCACAATATATTGGCAGACGTGGTAGAGCTCACCGCCACCAGCAAAGCCGCCCGCAACCAACTTTGTGACGTGGACGAGCTCCGCAAGCTGTGGAGGAAGCACCTCCTGAATGACCACGAATATTCCCTCGCGTTTGTGAGTATGGTGAGATTATGAATGAGACTGTTGAGGTGATCAAGGAACATCTTGGAGAGTGAGAAATACCATTTTACTCATTCATCGTTTAATTATGCAGTTTTTTGATTTTCACGTTTTAAGTCATGAAATGTAAACAACATTTCATTGGTCATTATTCACCGCATTACACAAAATCAATTACTCACATCTTCAATCAAGTGGAATTTTTAATTACATCCAATTAATCAACCCTGGAATTTTTTATCACCCAAAGTTAATCAAACCCATCAATAAAAAGTGAGCGTGACCGTTTTAACACAGGGGCGGGTATTTAGTTATTCAAAAAATAGTTGACAATATCCGGACAAGTGCGTAATACTATATGGTTATATACATTGTCATTGGTTTGTAATTGTTCCATAGCAAATAGACTTTTTAACTCATCACGATAGATTAAAAACATAGGTCCAAGTTTTTTAGACAAATCCGGCCTAAATTTTTTCCAGAAAGTTGACTTTTTCTGGGGCAAATAGTTATTTAAAATGAAAGCTAGAGACAAATCTAGGTGACAAAAACAAAGATGCGGTTCTTAAGATGACTGGCACGTGAAATAACGGAACCTATATTTTAGGGATGCAAAAAATGCAATTTCAAGGCTTGGATGTCGGAAGCCCGCATTGTCAAAAGGGAGCCCCGACGAACGTGACCACATATGTACGTAACAAGTACATTAAGGGCAAGGGTTGTTATGTTGAAAAGGAGAAATAGTATGGTTAAAGTGTGTATATATGAATGGCTAAAGGTCAAACAAGTGACAAAAAAAACCTACCTACGTTTAATTTCCTTAAGATTTTTTAAAAAATTACAACATTTCCTGTTGTACTTGATCTTTCAGTAAATGCCGTAGAAAAGAATGAAAAAATTGAGACATTCGCTTAATAAGTCGGAGTAATCCCCTGAAATCGAACATTAAATTATCTTTCAATTAATTCTTGACAAAGATGAAAAAACGCATAATTAAAATTTCGTACAAGCAAGAAATGAAATTGTTACTTTGCTTAGACAGCGAAAATCTGGTCTGTCATAGTAAAATAGTACTATAACTGCATTTTTTGAAAAACAAATTATTTCCTTACTCAAAGGCTTATGTACAATTGGATTTTTATGAATTTTCCTGAGAGTGAAGAACTTTTATTTAACTTTCTATGTGTCATATAAATGAAAACTGGTGGCATTCAAAAGCCAAGTTTGGTGCTTTTCTAACATGATTGTGGTATTTTAAAAGACTCGATATTGGTATTTGTCGAAGAGAACAACTGTGCTGCAAACATGCCCGTAGACATTCCTTACACAACATAGCGTGTGTTGTTTTCAATACCATCTTAGTATATTAGTTGTTTGAGTGGTCTCCGTATGGTCCAAATAAAGTTGTGAACAGGCATGCAAACTGGCTCGGTAATGTAGCAAATCGCGCCGAGACTAATGGATTTCTTCGGAACCCATCCGTGACCAGGTAGAAGCTAGCGATTTTGACTAATAAATCCATTAACAGGTC